>JABFPN010000014.1:0-105871 GCA_022817305.1 Leptoteleia sp. ZL-2020 | reverse complement strand
AAGCCTTGCTATATCACCTCTCAAAACATATAATGATTATGCGGCTTAAGTGTGAAGTTGGGATCAAAAAAATACAATTAAATCCTCTATCGGGAAAAAACGAAATTACTTTCCGAACAACCCAATAATTACTAAAACTAAAATATTTTACGTTTGAAAATAAAATTCTCAAATTAACAACCCAGATTTTACGGTACAAATAATACGAAATAAAAGAATGATTGATTACCAAATTAATTGCAATCAATTAATCAATGCAAAGAATATCAACTATCCATTTTATTGACAAAACACTCGATTTTCCCGTTTACAATAATCGCCGCAGCTCTCGGAGGATAATTTGCGCCCCGAAACGCTGGCGTACAAAATGAACATTTGAAAATGCACAATAATATGAACTAACAAACGGTTCAATAATTGAATTGAACCGTATCAATATCTAGTCGAAATAATTGATGCAACTTCATCGAACGTTAGAAACAACTGCGCTCCGTTGCGAAGTTTCGAAATCCCGATGAAAATAATGCAATCCAATTAACAGGAATTGGAAGCTCGCAAACCGACCGTTCGAGACTAATTCGCGTCATTGGCAGTTGGCCGCAGACCGGCCCGTGCAAGAGTTTCGGTGCGGCGAAGGTTCGCGCGAAATAAAGAGCGGAGTGGGTAGGCGCGCTGCGAGGCGAAAGGTCAAAAGCGCTGAAAACGCGCGGCGAGTAATTGACGAATTATGATATGCCGGGGTGTTTGGCGCAAAAGGCGCGCCCCACTGTGCATAGGTGCGTGCCAGACAAAGAGACAATACGGCCGGTTTGAAAGTAAAACGTCATCGAATTATCGATTGCGCTCGGCTTGCTCGCTAGAACATACTACTTACTGCGATACACGTGTATACGCGGGCATTTCTCTCTACCTATACGTGTTATGTCATACGTGCCCGTGTGTGCGCGCAGGAAAGTATGTAGGTGACCCGGATTCTTACCAATAAACAAATTGTGTTTACGAATTCAGGATTGTCCCGTTGCGATTATTTTACGCGCGAGTCTTCGGCCGTCTCCGGACGAGTGTCGACGGTTAATGCAATAATTATTGTCGTCTTATGAAAAGGACAGACTTTTGTTACGCTTATAAGACTGGAGTGACGTGCACGGAGGGAAGAGATTTAATGAATATTATGAACGTGTTAGTAAAGTGGACATATGTTGGGGAAAAAATTAACAAATTACTATCTCAAGTTAGTAAAATGCCAGTTAGTAATAACTGTCGACAAACTGGTCCGCTTTGTTAATTTAAAGTTAAAAGCAAGATTAAATTAAAAAAGAAGAGAATTAAAAACAATGATATTATCTGACATATTGTTGAATCTGAAATGTTAAGAAAGATATGATGAAAGCAAATAAAAAAGATTATGGTGTTGATACTCATTTTTAATAAACTGCATCATAATTTTGTATACGAACTCAGATAAAAAAGTTTACAGTTAGCATTACTAAAATATATTTAACTCGACCAAGTTTCATTCTCTAAAAGCAATTATTTTATTAAAACAATTAAAATTTAATAACAAATCAAAACAAACATTCTCGGACTGGCAACAAGATAAAACACGCTTATTCTACGCCGACAGAAAAATTATCACTTGTCCAGCCGTGTACTATACTTGTTTTAGGAGAAAACTTTTCTTTATATGAAAACTTCTTTTTCTGTCGTCGCAATTTGCCATAGTTGTACAACAACTTTAAATATAACGTAGCAAATTGTGATGGAAAAAAAAATTTCCATGTACTGAAAAGCGTTTCCTGAAATAAATACACTATAATATCTTACTTTCAGTGTGCGATTGCCATATAGTATGATAATAATTGACCATTATAATAATAACTAACCATTCATTCCACGGACAAAAAGCAAGTTATTTTAAGATGTAAGCACAGCCTTTAAACACATGCAATAAGTTCACAGAATGAATGACGAGGAGACATTTCAATTTATATTAGTCTGAGGTGGAAATAAGAGAAGTTATGTCATAGAATAAAGCGTGACGATCGACCATCCTATATATTAACATGAACTTCACCGGATTTACAAAAATAATACGAAATTGTTCCGTATTGTCATAATTAAATTGAATATTCTTGTAATTAACTTAACTATACATTATTCATGATACAAAAATCTATTATTTCTTTTTCTTTTTTATTCGTCTGATATTTATTGTAATTGTGAATTAAACTGCAAAGGTGATGCAAATGTTTCACAATTTATAGGATATATATATTTATGCATTTACACAGTCAAAATAATTTATATTATCGATTGTTTTGACACATTATGAATTCAATGTAAGAAACTGATTTTAATAATTACTGTACATAAATTTTTAATTAGTCTTGTATATACTTATTTGTATCAAACGATCGCTATCTTGATATAATAGAATTTATTTAAAATAAAAAAATTTCATGGGTCGTCATTGAGAATATTTTATTATAAGTCGATAACTTTGTTGAATAAATAGGTTTAAAAAAACATGAACTTTAAAAAAACAAGGAACAGGAACGTTCTGTATTATTTTTTAGAAGTGTTTTTTAACATTGATAATTACAATATCAGTCTGAATAATTAAAAAGAATAAAATATTTGCAATATGTCAACCTGAAGTAACTTCGGTTCCTATATTTATTATTTATTTTGATTATTATGAAACGTATCTTTTTTACTAGCGTATTACACATTCTTAAAAAATATGCATTAAAGCGAATAGATTCTTTCCGCTTTAAATAGATTCTCTTTTCAATATCTCAACAAAAAGAATTCTTAATATGATTTTGTAAACATAGAAAAGCCTGTCTTTTAGCTGTAAATAGAAATGGTATTTATGTGTAAATTTTCAAAGGGAAATTTCAAGCAATTTTTCCGTTTTTTGAACACGATTTCTACTAAACTAAAAATATTGTAATTAAGTTTATTACATGTGATAAATAAAATAGAGCAAAACTTGTGATTTAATGTAAAGAAATGTTTAAAACATTGGAAAAATTGTGGAAAAATTACCTTTCAGGCACTACACAGTAAAAATTGTAATTATTTTCAATTTTTTTTAATTTATGTAAATTAATCCATTATCATTGCCAGTATTAATTATTCAGCCATTAAACATTAATTAATAAATAATTTATCCATCATATATTAAACTGAAACAAATTGCAAAAATTCAATTGTATAATTAAAATTTCTTTTTTAATCAATATTACAAATTTTAAATGCATTAAAAATCGTTATCTTTTGCAATGCATCAATTCAGTTACAAAGAAATTTTATTTTATATATATTATAGTATTATAGTAATCATGATATAGTCGTATTTATTTAAAGATTTACCCAAAGTATTATTTTAGTACACAAATAGATAGGAGAAACCTGGGGTAGATTACAAGTTAGGGTCGCCTAGACCCCATTATTATTGGTCTAAAGGTCTTCATTAATATATTGCACTTTTAACAAAATGTTTCATTAATAATCATGTTTTCTATTATTATTATTATTATTATTATTAATTAGTTCTTTGGAATGATTTCTTTTATTTATTTATTAAGTTCTTATTTTTAAAGTAGAAAAAGTTTCTAATATTGCTTTTTCAAGTCTCAATATTTTGTCAGTAAATTGAGACTCACCTTCCGCACAAAAGGTAAATTTGATTATCTATGGAGCTTTATTATATATTCACATTTCTGCAATATTAGTGTTCGCATAATTTAATGATATTTACAAGATCATTTTCAAGATATCTTATTTTCATACTTCTCACATTTATAATGAACCGTTTTCACGAAGTAATGGGTAAATTATAAATTTGTATATTATAATATACATGTGTATTGAAATAAATATAAAAAAAACGTGAACTGGAGAAAATGTTCGAGAAATTTGACTATAAATTTTAAGACTGTACTTTTATTAATTTGACGTGAAGATACTTTTAATATTTTATTACAATCCTTTTATTATCTTTTCTCATAATTTTTTTAATTTGAAATTTTAATTGAAAAAATGAACTGATAGATGTAAATTTTTTATTAAGTCGTTTAAAATTCATTTGACCAAATGGTCATTATTTAGTTAATCAATACCTTTGTTAAGTCAAATAATAAATATAATTTAATAATCTTTTTTCCTCAACATTTGAATTTTTTCGAATAATAAGGTTCAAGAAGTAAAATTCTATTATGTAAAGCAAAGTTAAATTTTATCATAATTCAATAAAAGTATTAATTATCTACGTATTATTATGACGTGAGGTAAAATAGAAAATCAGATATTACTGAAAATGTTTTACCTTATGTAATCAAATCTTCAGCCTTATGACATTTGAAATGCAAATGTCACAAGTTAATATTCCATAACATTCAAAATCATTGCCATTGAATTTTTAAGTCCTAAAATTATAAATTCAATTTACTTCATTTAAGAAACCTTATTTCGACTTACCTTATGTAGATTTCAAAAGCTACATTCAGAAGGTAATAGCTGGAAAAATCGATAAATATTGCTCTAAGTTATTATGTTAATTAAATTGAAATCATTGAAATATGCAATGTTCTTGTGCATTGGATTTAAAATGTGTAACAGAATTAACAAACTTAAGGTATGACCATACAAATTGTTATCATCGGTGCCAATGTTGTCACCTGATAATACCGACTTTGATAACAAGAGAATTGAAACATCCCTCCGAGCTTTCGAAGTTTATCGACTAAAGGTAGATGTCGCCACCGACACAGTTGCAAGCTCGCACCGACAGAATGAAAGCTCGATCATTAAAGTCACTTTGTTTTCAAACTTCGATTACTCTATAACTGCGCAACCGACGTACAGAAACAAATAGAATAAAACAGTTAATCGATAATAATCGTTTATACCTTATATATTCTATCTTTTCTGCTTCTTTTTTTATCATTTTTATTACCATATAAACGTGTATTTTTTTCGCGCCATCCACATTTATAAATAATGAACTTTGGCAATTAAAAAATAAACAAATGTGGGCGCGCAAAAGTAATTGTACGCAAGATGATGCTTCATAAATAATTTAACAGTTATAAACAAGAGACGCGAAAGCATACATTTAATACTCACCCGAAGATTAAATAAAACAGCAATAAAACACTTATTAAAAGTAATAACGTGCGCGAGGCATTAACACAGGGATGCAATTACGCTTTCGCGATCGATAATCCAGCAAAAATTAATTAATTAAATCATAAATTATAATTAAGTCTTCGCGGATACTTTGCTCTTAAACAATGTATTACTGTACATTTGCTTTTCTCTTCTTGACAAGTTTTAACTATCTTTTCTTTGAAGACGAAATAACTTCAATAAAGGAAACATTTCTCGCTTGTTTGAATTTAGAAATAATACGCGAATATTAAAAAAAACTTTTTTATGATTACAAGAAAAAGAAAGAATGATTAATTACATCGTTTACAATAAAATCAGTAGCTATAAACGATATTATATTTGAAACAAGTATAATATATGCAAATATTATTGACAACGTACACTGAGAGAAATTTATTAATAGTTGCCACGATATTTTATAATAAATCGGGGATAAATGTGCATTTATAAGGTTGTATTATTTACATTTATATAGTATTATTTATGTATTTGTAACAAATTTATTTATTTTTTTGCAATATCCCAGATTTATAGCGACATAATACCGTTGCGTGGAAGTGTCATAAGGGATCAGTGACGCAGCGATGATCCGGTCGGTGAGCGAGTGTTGAACATTACACCAAATATCTGCGGGAAATTGCAGTATCACTGAAAGATATGCAAAAGATATTTTACCGGTATCTTTATCCTACTGCGATGTCTCTAAGACATCAGATGTTATTATGGAATATTTCAAATATTATTCCTATACGTGGATATTTTTATCTTGCACCCCGCAAGCACGTTAAGACAAAATAAATATATATATACGCGAAAGAAAGTAAATCTTTCCGAATTATCTTTCTCGCTGTAAGGTCAATGTTATCATCACTATAGTTAGAAGCAATTAACAGGCTAGCTTCGACCCACAATTAAATATATCACGCGTGTGTATAACTTATGGTCGATCTTTCGCCGCAAAATGCGACGCCGCTTCCAAAGCAAACATTTATGCTCGCGTGAAATGGATTAGTGAACGACGAATAAATGATACGTGAGAAGTGGTATACGGAAGCAAGAGCGAGAAAGCAGCGAGAGGGGAAAGAACAACATTGATCAATTGGCCTTACACTTGATTACCTTCACCGTTGTACAATCAACGAATGATCTATAATTCAGCACTATTGTACCATCCGTTTCTCGCATGACATAAGAGTGCGCACGTGCGCCGATGACATTGTGCATCAGCAAACATTTTCATTCGTGGTTAGAGAACTTCCGTTTAACCTTTTTTGGATCTACCAAACGACAAGCGTCGGTGCTTGCGCTGTGCATACGCTTCCTTCGGCTTTCCCACTCTGACAAATTGATTTTGAATTTGAACGATAACATTTTAGAAATGACTCCATTATGATCTGCTGAACCGTAAGGAGATAAAGTTTAACGATCGATTAATCATTCTTTTTTTTTATAATTATACATAAATTTATAATTATTGAAAGAAAAAGAATGTTATTAATGATTCTGAAAAAAAAAAAAAATTTCAGCAATCCTTTACAGTTTATGTATGAATTGAAAATGGAGCATTTAAATTATTCCTTTTTTATTTACACATATAAAATGAAACGAACAATTTTGATTACCCTAAAGCGTCGAGCAATTATTAACGAAACCTGACTTGGAAAATGTTTTCGAGACAAAGTAAATTGTGAAACGTAACAATTTGAACTTAAAACATAAAATTGTACCATAAACAACTGTAGCCATAAACGTCACGACGTCCTTCCGTAAAATAAAATGCTCT
The DNA here is from genome assembly GCA_022817305.1 of Leptoteleia sp. ZL-2020. NCBI lineage: Eukaryota > Metazoa > Arthropoda > Insecta > Hymenoptera > Scelionidae > Leptoteleia > Leptoteleia sp. ZL-2020. The sequence continues at coordinate 98,910 of JABFPN010000014.1, read as the reverse complement.
CGGGGCAAACGCACTCGACTTTGTGTTTTATTATAATGATAAATAAGTTTATTTATAGGTTACACGTTTAATACGGCTAAGGATTAAATCGGGCATCAATTTGTTCGCCATTGCATTGCATGCATTTTGCGCTCGCTAATGTGTGGCCAACATGTTTGATGATGTCTGTCAATATGTTTCATATATCGGGACAATTTCGAAACCATTGACGTGTCGACAAAGTAATGGGTATTGATGTTTGACTTTAAAGACACCTTTCCTTGTAAAGGTATACAAGCTAAATACAACGTTTTTTTTATAATATTAAGTAATTAGTTACTAATGGTTAATGTTGATTCTAATTTAATTATTTTTTTAAGTAAAACTTCTTACGTGAGGGTAAACCCACTACATTGAAAGAAATGAGTCATAAAAATTTAATATTTAACAGCAACAATTTATTAAAATTTTCTAGTAAATTGTATGAAACTAAAACATTCTTCTTATTTTTCTAATAGTTATGCATTTAGAATCAAATACCTTTTTTTTTATATAATTTCGTTTGAAGTAATTACATCATTAGAAGCATTTCTGTGTTTTAAATTTACACAATCGCAGTACAATTAAGTACATTTCATATATTTCAAAGTACAATCAAAATTTCATATATTGCAAAGTAAATATACTTGATATTAAAAATTTACTATGCAACTTACTTGTTAATTAAGTAAAATAAATGTTTAATTAATCGAGGCTGATATTTTTAAAGACATTAACAAGTATGAGAGCGTGAAATGTTTTATTACATTACTTCATATTGTAAAATATTATAAAAATAATTTCACAGGTTTTATGTATAAAAATTCATAACAATTCTGACGGAATAACTTTTTTTATTATATTTAATTAATTCATTTCCATTTATCTAATTTACTGGGAAAATGTTTCATGAATTTGTCTAATAAAAACTGTGCTTGGAATATTGCGATATTAAGTAATGAAAAGAAAAAAGAATAAAATAAAAAAGAAACTGCTGCCCGTTAATTTAATCAGCTATATTTATTTAATACGACGCGTTATAAACGAAGGAAAATATGTGACTTTTCGTTATTATTCAATCGAGAAGTTCGAGCCGTAATGGTCTCTCGCTTGTTTGTTTGAGCACGAAATGCTAATTTCATTTGTTAACTAATGTGAGCGTTTTTTTATGCAAACTGCGCCACTGAAGAAATGTATAAAGTTGCACTACGACGTTGCGTTAATTAGTTTCAACGTTTTGCATTTCGAAAAATAAATTAAACTTTTGTCTATAAAAAGGATGCAAACGATAGCTATGCACAGTGAAATAAATAATGCTCCATTTCATTAAATTCAACTTTTATTTACCCTTTTTCGATGGTCTAATAAGTTCTCTCTTTTTATTGGAACGCGAACGCAGATCCTTCTTTTATTATTATTATTTCCCGATCAAATAAATTTATTCGTTTCATTTACTCTCAGGAAAAGAAAATTACAACAAAAACTACTGTACTTTATAACAACTCTGACATATTATTTTATTCATCATTAATTCGGTATCAAAATATTAGTAAATGTCTTATAATTTTGACTTTACTGGACACTAATAAATGTTATAAATCTTGTGCGCTTTTGATTATAAAATTATTAAAGTGCTACATAAGCACATTTCGTGTCAGTATTGTTATAAAATATTATTGTGGAAATCATGCTGGAATTATTATTGATTTAGTGTGGAGCCAAAACGTGATAGCACTTATAAATTTGACAAAACGCTGTGTATAATAGAGAGTCTTGCTGCCGACAGAGTGATAATATTTGGCCAGTGTGTGCCTGTTTTTTGGTACCTCGTTATAAGAAAACATATTTAAGTTATTCAGTTAATAATTAAGTGACTAGCTTTATTATTTCAAAATTCTCTTATAAAAAAAGCAAAAAAGAATCCTACATTATAATTTTTGTTCTAAATTTTTTTATACGTGTACCCTTTCAAATCGATCATCATCACACTTCGACGTCATTTTCGTGACATTTTGCTGAAATTGTAGAAAACTTATGCAAAATTGTTACGTTAAAGTTTTCTCAGTATCGAATTAGATTTAACTTTCATTCAAGTTTAAACTTGATTAGCGAATAGCTTGCTTAATTAGAGAAAATGGAATTCCAGTTTATTCTCGTTTTTTAATGTCAATTATTAATACATTTATATTATGAAACAGCGGATTCAATTGATTGAATGAATCCTGTATAAAATGTATAACATTTATATTGCGAGTAACACTATGAATTCCAGAGTAAGGGGGAGAGAGAGAGAGAGTAACGATGCTATGACGATTTAAAAATATCTCTTTTAAATTATGGTGTAGTTAATTACCTTTGTGCTATATTTGTAGCAAAATCTTTCCATAATTTATTGGAGATAATTTTAAAGTCGTCGTTTTATGCTCGTGCCGGCCAAATTTATACACCAAAGAAAATATAATATGAACATTTATACTGACAACAGTTCTTGTACGAATTGCGCACATTTTTTTTTGCAATACCAGTATGCATTTTATTGAATAGAAATATTGTTAATGGTTAAATCTAATTTTACTAAAATATTTACTTATTATAGAAAAGATTAATAAAAATTACTGTCATTGTTGGTAAGCTGGTCATATACTTGCTAAATTTGAGAAATTACTATCTTAAGTTAGCAAAACGTATCAATTTGTTGACAATTATTATTAGAATGCTAACAATATGTCAAAGTGCTGACACTTTTAACTAACTTGGGACAGTAATTTTTCAATTTGTGTAAGTATATGACCAGTTTAATAGCAATATCAATAATTTTTATTAATCTTTTTCGTCCTTGTAGGATAAAAATTGTTACATTTCCAAACGTCTATATTATCCCTAAATTGAAAACAAATTAAATTAGATGAATAACAATTACAAGCGTACAAGTTTTCTCCAATTACTCTTAGTCTTATCTCGTGTAATATAAAATCAAATTAAGTGTTATCTTTAAAAAAAAAAATAATCCATAATTCAATGATTATAACCGTATCGACAAAACAAACAAAAGTATCAGTACTTATGGGAATGATAAGAAAAATGCAAACACGTGGTGTTAAAAAAGAAACCGGCATTGCTGCCCCAGGAGTTGTCGACAGCGTCGCACGGGACTCGCGGTTCACAACTTGTTTGAAACAACACGGAGAATCCGCGACGCGCTTGCGCTCGCGTTACGTGCGTTGCCGATGGGGCGGCTTCGCGCACTCATACTCCTCGCCGGACAACGATAAACGCGTTTACTGCAGTTTTGTTCCGGCTATCGCGCGCGCTAGCTGAGCATGTCCTCAAACTGCCGTACCTCATCAGCACAAATTCATTAACACCGAGCTGTGCGCAACGATGTTTCGGTCACGCGACACGCCAACTTTCTTTTCACTTCCCGATTATAATTTTCATCCAGAGTAAATAGATTGCATTTGATTATTATATTTTTTTTTGTTCTCTCTTCTTTCATTGTACACTTTTTTTTACAACTGATATTATTATGCTTTTTTTTTTGCAAACATTTTAAATTGACCAGTGGTTTTAATGAATGCCGATTCTTGATTAATTGAGTTTGTCTGTTGGTAATTAAAACTTCATCCACAATTTGAGAAATGAATACAAATTTTAGCGAGTAATTAATTTAATTTCCACGCGATAGCTGGTAAATAATTAAGATACGCTCGATTAGATGGAACTAACATTTTCGCGTGTGGGATAATTAAATTTTGGAAAACAGATATGATTGCGATCGCTATTTATACAGCGCATTATAAATATGCATTTTTGGATTGGACGTTATTTTACGTTGTTTTATAAATTTTGGTATTATCCTGAAATTTTTGCATTAATTACAAGCTTTGTTAATTTGGTTAATGAAAATTTGTAACAGTATTTTCGTTGATTATTTTTATTATTAAAACTTTACTCGTATAAACGTTTTTGGTATCGTTGATTAAAAAAATAATGATAAAACAAGTTTTAATGTAAATTTCAGTTGCATTTTAATATATAATGCTGTAAAATTACTATAATCTATAGAAAAAAAATCTTATTGTGCTGATTTATAAAAATTTACATTTATTATAGGAAAGAAATATTAAGATTATTTCAGTGTATGAGATAAACTGACTATTTTCTACACACCTGAGAAAATTGTGCACCCTTAGAATTCAAAAATCATAATTATATGATTCCCATCCATATAATCATTCGTTGTTTATAAACAATTCTAATTTTACAATTCCAATATAATGGTGATTTTGTAACCTCAATAATATATTAATTATAATTAATAATAATCGTCACCCATAATAATAATAATAAATGAAATATAATATTTAACAGCATAAATTGCAATACATAATACTATTCAAAATTTAATATTATTACTATCAAATATCATTTTATTTGCAACAGAATAAGAACAGTTTTTTTAATAAAATAACCATCTGTAAATTATATTGATTTTACAGTAATATAATTATCCATAGTATCAAAATGTAGTTTAATAAAGCACTGCAATTTCCTTTCCAAAATTTTAACATTTTAACATCTTTCTATGATTAATTAAAAAAGTTTCAATTTTGTGGTGCTTCTGTCATAATATCAGGATCGGTGTACGTTAGTTAAACTTATCTCTCGTCGGTTCTCGTGTCAATCACAAAAAGAAATAACACGGAGCAGATAAATAACAGCAATATTTTAGTATTCCCTAAAACATAGAACAGAAAATTTATAAAAATAATCTGCACGAACCCGAATGTTTCGTAAAAAAGTACCGTGCTTTATATTGAAAAAAGCTTTTCCTCGCAAATGTATGTGACTTTTTCAATCAACATTGTAAATGACTTTTTCTTCATAACATTACCGTATTTCTTTTAGTTTCAAATATCTCTATACATTTTACAAATTGTTACATTAACAAATGTAAAAAGGTTGAAAAACCGCAATAACGTAAAAACAGTTCACTGATAAAGTTTACCTTTTTAAATACCGAAACATTAAAAATCCTTATTTCTTGCGAAATAAAGATTTCAAAACTTTTCCTGAGTGCTGGGGAAAAAGGGTTAATGTAAAAGGATTTTTGTTGCCTTTCTTGTGTTTCTTTGTAGATATTTATGTACATATTAATAAGGTTACATTCCCGCTTACACACTAACAGATATAATGAATAGATAAAAAATTATCTAAAATCTGCTTGTAATTAATTCAAAGGCCTTACTTTCTTTTAAAATATTTAATTATAACAATAATTAATGATAACAATTAAAATAATAATAGTCAATTATTCAATTTCTTTAAAGTATATAATTATTGTAAAGTACGTATTGGCATTCTGTTAAGCGAACACTGAACCAGCCGATTGAAGTGGTCATTTTTTACTTAGAACGAGACGAAACGGATATTTTATGAAACATTGACATAGGGAGACAGTCACGAGACAGGAGTGTATTTCGGTGAACAAGAAGGAATGCAAAGAGTGCAATTGCGTATGGTAAAAAATAAAAGGAAGAAAGAACGAAAACAAGGCCGAGCACGTGCGAAAGCGCTTGTCCGGGGCTATTTTTGCGAAAGCCACCCGAAGATTTTACACTCGGCCGTCCCGATCAACCCCGCTCGGACGGAAATAAATCGCGCCCCGACATTCTCTCCCTTCCATTTCCGTTTCGTTTCTTACCGTGAACTTTAATCCGCCATTCAATATTTATACGAATCTCCATCAAATTTCGTCCGCTTGGTATTATATTTTTAGTGGCTATCGATTCCAGTAATGTCAACTCGTTGCCCGTGCTAAATCCTGAACTCTTCGCCAATTCCGTAAACTCTTCGGCCACGCACAAACCGACCGTTAAAAATAAGCCATGGAAACTTGAAGAAGAAGAGAAAAAAATTGTTTTCCCAATTTTGTCATTCCATTGCCACACTTGCCGTTCCATAGTATATGATAAAGTTATCGTATTTGACACATGTGTGTCTCGTGCGGTGCACGCAGAAAAATGAATAAGTTAATTTTCTGAAAAGAAGTAGGGGTCGAACCCCAGAAGACAATTTATGAACATACTTATGATAAGGTATGAAAGAAATACGCAAATCAAGTATTTATGTCGATAAATCTATATGGGATAAATATTTTCTTTTGGTATTTCTTTCATATTTTATGATAGGTAACGTTCATAAATTGTCTTCTGGGGATCGACTCCTAATTATTATGGGAAAAATAATTCATTCATTTTTCTGCGTGTGATTTATGAGCAGTTGCTACTGTATTTTATAATAGCTCGGGATAATATGTGCGCATTTGTAATGTGATATAATAAAATTTATTGAAATAAATTGTAAATAAATATTAGATGAAATGTCGTTATCAAGGAATAGAACCTGTTAACTCATAGTTAACTCATAGTTATTAGTCACTCGTTTTACCAAGGTTCTATTTCACCGCCAGGAAAAATATAAATCTTTATCAAACTTTAGTGTGAATGCGAGAGAGGCGTGGCCCGAGCATTTCCAGTTACGGATATTTATGAAGTAAGACGCTTATTTTAAATGGTGATTGTGAAGTTATATGTTCTATTCCTTTGTCACATACTTTCTAGTATTTTTAAATATTATAACATACACTGTGAGAAAAAAATATCAATTTTTTATAAAAATTTTATTAATTTGGCATTCTACTACAAAATATCATTACATAGAAAACTAAATGATTAAAATTTGATAAATTAGTTTATTAAAAATGGTGTTTCTATGCAGTTTCGTACAATTTAACAAACTGTTTTTTAAATTTAGTAACCTGTTTAATAACTGGTTTATGAAGGGCGTAGACAATAGGTTTGCAACATTGAATAGCGACATTGAACAGACAAAATATTATAAGAAATAGAATAAACACATATCCCCGCGTTATTATACAATATAGTACCAACTAGTGGACGTTTAAAAATAGTTTTTTTTTCAGTGCCCTGAGAAAAAATGTGATAAAAAGCATTTAAAATATCGTGTTAGATTAGAAAATAAAAAGTTTAATTTTGTGCAGAATACAAATTGTGTAAAATGCGTATAGAAAATCGATGATATTTAATGGTAACCGATCGATAGGAATTTGGAATTTACAATTTGAGTCGTAAAAGTAATTGCTCGAATCATAAACTTTTAAGACCTGTTGTGAAGTTATCGATATGAATTGCAAATTCATCCTTTGCATTAAGAAACTTAAATTGCAACATCCGTTGTAAAAGTCCGTTATAAAAGATTTTACCGTTTCTGTTGTAAAATTTACTTCATAAACAATCAATTCTTATCATCAAGTGATTAATAAACAATTTAAAATGTATAACTTACATTTACCGATTGTAATTAAATTTTTATTTGAATTTCGAACATATTTGGACAAATATTCTTGAATTATTTTATTATTTTCAATGTAAAATCATTACAACATTTTAATTTACAATTTTACCAAAATTTGCTAGAAGAAATCTTATCGATCTTTTGAATGTGTAATATTGTAATATCTGAAAGTATTATATACTTTCTAAACTCGACGCATATTTCTTAAATTTATTGAACATTTTTCCCTGGCACGAGCTTTGTGGCTTTATATTTTTCTTTGATATTATGAAAATGGTGCGAGTTTCTATTTATTTACCCCTTTTTTTCCATGCCACCGTCGTATGAAAGGGTCTTTCGGGCTACGGGATTTTAATTGAAATTTGCGGTTCCGCCGGGGAATCTCATTTTTACGTGGGATTTGAATGTTTAATTGCGTCGCGCTGTGTTCAGGACCGATTAATTTCATCGAGAAATTGACTTCATTTGTTCTTGTTTGCAGATTTTTGAGATAATATTTATTTACGAAATATTTCATATCAGAGTAACGGATGATCTTTTTTCGCGATATTCAAATCAGATTTACTTTTCAGCGAATTTTTGCAACGAAAATACAACGGTAGTTTATTCAGAGTCTGCCGGAACAACATTTTAACGCGTTATTGTCGTATTATCACGGTTTTTTTCCGACGAATTATTTCCGGAAAGGATGCGCAGTACTAAAATTTTCAACAAAAATTAATTCATTAAGTGGCAAACGCGTGATTCGATTCGCTAGCCTTTGCATTATTCAAAATTTGTTGACGAAACCTGTTCAACAATTCAACCGACAATGTTTGCCCGACATAACACTTGATTAATTACTGGAATATGTGCAGTAACAATTAATAACAAATGCAAGATTGTGGGTGTGTATGTGTGCTTCATAAATCACTACATAATTGATCGCCAGTTTAGCTCAACAAATTAAAATAAGGAAATAAAAGTGCAAGCTTATATTAGTGCCATTTCTTTTCAATAAAAACATATCAACTAACCCTTTTGGAAATGAATTTTGTTTCATCTGTGAACAGTTTTATTTTAAAACGTATAGCAAAACCTGTAGCTGGATGAATGTAATTTTATAAAACATTGCCACAGAATCAGTTACACGTCCCACACTATTTTCCACATATGGCTAATCTGCGGATTTTGTCCAAATCCCACGGAGTAAGCTAAATGTGACTGATGCTGCGACAAGTAAAAACATTTTCCAACTGGCTTATATAATAAAGAGTACTATAATTTATCTTCTTATAATTCTTTTTATATATTTCAGTGAAAATATTCATAATTAATTCACTGATAAAAATTATTACAGTCTTCAACAAACAATTATTATCGAGCTGATTTATGATATATTTTCTTATACGTGTAGGAGATAGTCTGCTTAGTTTATATCATATATTACATCATACAATCTCAATATCTTTTACCCTAAAATAATCGGGTAAAGTGTATAAATCAGCTCGATAAGATTCGTTTGCTGTAAACTACAGTAATTTTTCCAAAGAAATTCCTCTCGGTGTGATATACGTTGGTACATTAATTTTATCAAAATGATTCACCATTTCTTGAACGTTTGACATGATACGTCTGGATCACGAAAATTTAGGGTACTTCTTACGGTGGCATTTGTTTCGTGCATATATACAATGAAAGAAGGGAGAGAAACACAATGAAGCATTAATGCTCCTTGCAAGAAGTTGGCGTCGCGTAACGGGGAAACAAATTTGTCCATGTGACAGTGAAAACTACACAAAAAAATTGTCGGCTAAATAAGCAGTCCGGGTTCAAAGGACGCAGCATGATAGGCCTGTGGTCGTTCAAGCCGAGACGCAATGGGAAAGTGGAGATTATGCTGGGTGAGTCTTCGAACGTTGTTAATTGGCGCGGCGCACGAACCGGCAATCCACGTAAAGAGGGAAAAACGTTACGCTTTAATTAACCGAGTCTTTAGTAATTGTTGCTGCCATTGTATCCCGCTGGGAATTTTCAAAATTAAGCCGATACCCCGCTCTGTGTGAAACCGGCCTCTATTATCCTCCGCGCCGCAAAAAAAAAAATCGTCGCCGTTTTGTCTTCGCCTTCGAAGCCCTTTTCTTGTCGTCAACCTTCGCGATCAATCAGCCAACCCTTTTTTTGACACATTCGCCTGCATTTTAATTTAACCGCGAGGAAATAATGCGTTTTTATCATCAAATGAAATTGCAACATTATATGGATTACTCGGTAAATAATATTTTAGTTTATGATACGAAGAAAATTTATTCTAATAATAAGTGTAATTTATTTTTTATATATTTTATAATAAGTGTGAACATTACATTATATGATTTAAATGCAAACCATGGCGAAAATATAGAATTATTTTCGTAACTAAGAAAATTTCCGTTAAATATTTCAATTTATTAACACTTTATATTTCCCTACACTGCTTTGAGATTATAAAAATAAATATTCTTAACATGCAATATAAAAGAATTTTATTCTTACAATAACCGGATTTATTTTTTTTTTCGAAATACTAAGTGGAAAATCCACTTATTATTAGAATAATCCGGTTAAAATAAGTGGAAATTTTTTACGGTATGATAATATTACCATACTTCGCAACCATAGAAAAAAATACACTTTGTAGAGTCAATGACACGAAGCAAGTTTTTGTCAATCATTTGTGATATAAAATCTCGCCTCAAAGAAATTATTCTTTGGATGTCCAAAATTGTATCGATTCAGATAGATTTTATCAATATAGAATAAATTATTTTCGCAAAAATTCTTTTGATAACAAAATCCTATTTTCGTTAAAGCAGAATTTTCAAAAATTGATTTTATAAATGAAAATAAACTCAATTTCATCACATAAATTTATTGAAGGTAATAACGAGAATTGTTCTCGCAAGTATTATATAGAATTATTTAAACTAACAAAACTTTGCTTCGAAACAATTTCAATTTTATCTACTAGCTAAATTAACTGTAAAACTTTTATTTGACCAATTATCCAATTATTGAAAAAAATTTTATTTTAAGCTATTTCCCATTTATATCCAGGAACAAACTCCCTCGAATATTCTTATCGCACATTTTTTTATCAGTTCGATATTTCTCTCGAAACTTTGACACAACGATTGCCATGTTTGATTTGGCCCTCAATTATTTCATCCTTTATCGTTATTAATATAAACAATGTTTTATATACAAATATGCAATGCTTTTGAGGTCATTCTTACACCTTAAATGCAACAGCCAAATCAAACACAATCTGTTCATTTGATGTAGTTTGTTCTGTTGATAGATTATTTCGTCGGCGCAACGTAATCATCTTATACACAGCGACCTTTTAAAAAATGAAGCGCACAGACAAAATAGAGCTCGACAGTTCGGTGTCGTTGCTAAAATGGCAGACCCTCTTATGTGGCCCGCCTTTAATATTTATGTGATAAGCATAATTATATCATTATATCTTTCTTTTCAATAACCGGAATTCACGGCCATGAATAAAGAATTGCGCTGTTGAAAGCTTTTAATTGAATGTGGAAAAGTGTTTCAATTAAAAGAAGCTAGATATTAATCGGCGAAAAATAATGTACGAGGCAGATATGAAAAGAACTTTGATTAATAATTTATTGTTCGTGTGTTTACATTAATCTTTAATTTATGATTAACGAATAATCGTTGTGAATAATTATTGAATTCGTTGAAGTCAACAAATCAAATAACAATAATTACAAATGAGCTTTTAAAACAATTTAACTATTATGCCGACATATATATAATACAATTTAATTAAACAAATTTTAATATAATTTTATTAAAAATTTGTAATTTCATTAGTAAGTCACAATTTTTAAGTTTATTGACATCACCAATATATTCAGTTCAGCGTATAAATTTATATGTAAAATAAAGTAAGCTGTAATTATCTATAAATATTTGTGCTGTGGATTATTAAAGAGTAAAGTGTTTCTTTTTTAAACTCTACTCTCTGCACAACAGACGCTTATCGTAATGCATAGTTCACGGGAAAATTTAAATTGTATTGTATATAATGAGAAATTATTTATTTACAAATGAATACATTTTGTATTTGCATAGTAATGACTCGACAAATTACTTTATTCAGTATTAACAATTCGAAAAGCGGATATTGTTAATAAGTATACAATTTAGATCGCAAAAATTATAATTGCGCATAAAAGTTTAAACTTAACGAATAAACTTAAAAATAAAGTGCAAAGTTAAATTGTACAAATTATACTATAGGGTATCCGATCACTTTTGCTTATATTATAACATTACTGGGATGATAACATTGGGTGAAGTATGGCCCAGATTTTAGTCACTACGGATATACTACTGGCTTACAACTGGTGTGAAGTCAGAATACAACTGAATTGGTGCTTGTTCAATACTGAGAGAAAAATATCAATTTAATATAAAATTTGGCATTATACTTGCAGAATAGCATTGTATGGTAAACTATATTATTAACATTTATTAAATCAGTTTATTAAAAATTGTAAGTCTACGTAGTTTTATAACTGATTTGTGAATAACATAAGTTAACACTGAATATGCTAGTAACATTTTATGGACAAAAAGAAAGATTGTCAAAAATTAGAATTCAGTTTATTAAAATTTGTGGTTTCTAATTTTTTTAACCACCACTACATTGGCCTATATAATAGTTCTGTGCAGATAAATTTATTTCCAAGTGAGAATATTGGAACGATGCCATTGGCTGCATTACGGCCCAGCACTGGCCCAAGTCTGAACTATTTGTCAACATTGATTTCCACGCAGGGGTGTATTATTCTGAAATAAAATGACAAATTGGAATTCTGTTCTTTCGCAATTCCAACAACAATACATTTTAATAATCATGAAAGCCAGAAGAATTGTTAATTTTTCAATTACATTTTCGTTCTTATATACACCGCTTGAATTGACATTCGCATTGGTAACCGTGTCAACGGCATCGATCGACTTTATCAGCGATCTCACGAAACGCGTAAGACCGATACGTAATACTCCTGGGCTACGTTGTGTCACTATGTTTATCTTACTGACAAAACATAATTCAGCGAAAATAATATTTCAAAGTTAAATGTAATCACCAGGGAACCTCAAATTTCTTTGAAACATATACTTAAATATAATAAATACACACAGTTAATTGAATAGTCTTACATAGTTAGCTTTCTGTAGTTCACTTCCTGAAATAGATATTATATCTAAAAACAGATCTGAACTGTTTTGCCCATGTAAAAATCGATATTTGGAACGAATATGATGTATGTATAATTATTTTTTTAGGATTCTACATAAAACGAAGTTTACGCGAAATAACATAATATTTAATAATTAAATGCATCATTCATTTGTTTATTTAATTATAAAGTATTATATATTCAAATTGCTGTGCAGTTATTAACATTTTTAATATTTCGATATTACTTTAAACATTATGAAAAGTAACGCTGAAGTTAAATGAAATTAAAAAAATGTAATTTAAACTTCGGTGGATAATAAAAATAAAGTAATAATCGGTAAGTAATAAGAATTTTGTAAAAGTAAACTTGAATAAAATTTATTAAAGGAAATAATAAACTTCGGTTGAAATACTACAAGATGCTACTGCATTAATAAATATAGACGAATCTAAATATTCGAATAAACTTGGCCCTAAAAACGTTATCGCGCACGAATCTTTCAATGCGGATATTAAATTTTTACAGCGCCACAACCCCGAAGATATTTTCGCGGGATATATCGGCGACGGCGTTATCACCGTAGCGATGTGGAACTATTTAATATCCACGTCACTTTTCTTTGTCCCGCATTAAAAGAAATAAAAAAATAAGCGCATGAACAACCAAGATGATACGCGTCCGGGAAATTGTTTTTCTCGTCCCGCTTTCTTTCTTTTTTTTAATGAGCGCAAAATTAGAATTTTAGTGCCACCTAGTGACATATTATGGCGTTTTAATTTTAGAGTTTTACGATTTAAATTTCGACTTTTAAATTTCATCTTTGTAAATAATATTTTAAGAATTCATCAAGAATTTTTATGAAGTAAAAATAATCTAAAATATTGATAAAAATATGTTTGATCTGAAGATTGTATTTTCGAAAAATTAACAGAAAATATTCTATCAATTTTGGACTTCTTTTATCAATCGATCCGTATATTCCATAATGAAGTAATCCTTTTGGGTTTGAGGTTATCTCAATATTTACATAATTTTCATAATTGTTATTACAGTGTAAACGAAATGTTTATAGTGGATGTTAAATGAATCATCAAATAAGAATCGATCCAATAATTTCTTATCTATAGTAGCTTTTTAAGCAAAAAGTTGTAATAAATGAGTAAAATTATGTACATGGAGAAAACGAGTCTTTAATAAATTACGAACTTAGTAAACTGTATATATACTCGCCTGAACTATTATATTATTATACTATTTTATTAAGTTATAAATATATTATAAAACGAGTAAAAATATATAAGATAGCCAATAATAGTTTCGTACAGTTTTATGCATTGTTACATAACAAAACAATTCATAAAAGTATTGGAAATTTAGCAAAGAATTTGTTTACATTCTGCGTCGGGAAATAGTGCCGGGGTAAAGGAATCAATTCTTAATGCGGAGATCAAACGTTCAAAACTCGAACAAAAACGTCAATTGTGTTCAACAAAGAAATGTCTGATCAAAGAATAAAAATTTGAAGTATAAAAATGCTATCAAAGAGTAATTGTTTACATTCATTAAGATTACATGAGGGAAATTCATTATTTTCTTTCGATTTCAATTTTTGTATCCAAAATGTGTTTCAAATAATAATCATTGTACTTATTTGTTAGTTTCGTTTAGCGCGCATTATAAAAATTTAAGAAGTATACTCAATTTATTGACAAAAGTTAGTAATTTATTTAAATATTCTTGTATTATTCTCAATACATTTTTCTCCGTGTATTAATAATATAAAATGGCAGTAAAATTAAAAATTACGTATGTTGCTGTAGGAGGAAGGTATTACATTAAGACGCCACTGCAGGAAAAGTTAAATTTAATTTCAGGGAAAGAAATATCGAAATACGATTGTGTGAAAGTTCGCGGAACGAAATTTGTATGTGTCTCGAAGATAAAGTTAAGACAAAAGTTGTGACCAAGTATATTCTAAATTGCAGTCGACGAAAGTTTTATGCAATTGTTTGCTTAATTTAAAAACAAAACATCAATCCAATTATTTATTTATCATTAGTACATTTTTTCACAAGTACCGCAAGTAATTCCATTTGCTTTAAACGATTTGTTTTTCAATGATTAATATTTATATATATATGACAATTGTTTCACCGAATTAAGGCTATAAACAATTCTCTTCGAATATGATGACGATCTATAAAAAGTTGCGAAGGCTGTGAAAAGTCGTATGAAAAAAAAAATATTAAACTTTAATGAATCGTAAATGCAAAAAGTTTGGTATTATTACTTGGCCGATTTAAAGTTTGCACGCATAAATATACGAAATAACATAAATAATATATATAAGAAGTTCATTAGAAATGTTGCATGTAAAATTACAATTACGAATCCGTAGAAAGTACTGCTCCGATCAATTACGTTCATTCACAAATGTTTATCGCCTACTTCTCAATTAAATTTCTTCATTGAATATTAAATCGTCCCGAATTCGTTACTAACTCAATTGTAACAATCAATTCTCTTTAATTATATCCCGTCAATAAATAATCATCAGCGGCTCGTCAAAGAATAAAATTTCCCCCAACTGCTCGTTATTAATTATTCCTCGGGCAAAATTGATTACAATTGAATATTTATTGGCCACTTTTCACCACGGCCAATTAATTATATATAATGCCGTGCGTGGTCGCATGTAACGCGACAATATATAACGTTATTTCGCGGAAGTACAGCTGGCCTGGCCTGGCCCTAACGCGGCGCAATAAATGGAATCATAATACCGACGGGGACCATTCAGGAGTCGTTAGAGCCGCGCCGTTTGAGCCAGTCCTATCGCCGCATCACACGCGTCACACGCGCAATCCACGTAAAGTGCCGAGGCAAGCGAGGCAAAGGCGCGATTACGCGAGCCCTCGTCGCCTTCGTCGCCGCTGGCACCGTTGCTCACAGCCCCATGAATTTCATTCCTTTTTATTTGCCCGAACAATCACCCGCACCTACTCGCGCTTTTTCTTACGCAGCACAATTCATTTACGACCCGCTTTTAATTCATTTACAAATCGCTCCGGCAATTTTTCCCTTTTGTCTCAATTAAGCAACTTTTTTATCTCGAATGAAAATTGCAGAGTTCGTTTAGCGAAGCGCAAATGTTTGCTTAAGAAATTGCTCGCGAGCAACGCTTTTATTGCGATTTTGCCGATTTTCTCAAGCTAATATCACTCTACTTTCGTTTTCTGCGCTTTATTTCGTATAATTTAACGTTAAGATACTTTGTATTTAGTAATACGAAGGT
Organism: Leptoteleia sp. ZL-2020; assembly: GCA_022817305.1. NCBI lineage: Eukaryota > Metazoa > Arthropoda > Insecta > Hymenoptera > Scelionidae > Leptoteleia > Leptoteleia sp. ZL-2020. The sequence continues at coordinate 82,983 of JABFPN010000014.1, read as the reverse complement.
TTCGAGGTAATTATTTAATATTAAATTGCTGAGGTTTTAGCAATTCAGGGATATATGCTAGTAATTTGTCAATCTTACGTGAATAGATTAGCGTTGGAATTCTGTGGTTTAAGTTAATAACAAATAGGACACGAGGAGTAATTTATTAGTAGGTATCAGTATATTTAATAATAACCCGGGGATATGTGGTGATATATAGTATTTCTTATAATAAAATATAATGAAATTTATAAAGTACACTTTAAAAAATATTTGAAAAAAATGTCTTCATCAAGGAATGAAACTCACTCTTAAATGAGAATACTTTAAGACTGAAAAAATATCTTCTATTCCTTAGTAACACTTTTTCTAATATTTTTTATAAAATACTATAAATACAAACATGTCCTTAAGAAGTTATAAAGAATTTAACAACAACTACTAATATATATCTCTCTGAGTAATGCAGTAATTTGTGAAATAATTATTTATAAATAAATATATAGTTGTCAATAAAATAGTAGTGTGATATTTTTGTAACGAAAGTTTTTTAATTTTAATGTGAATTGGATTTTATTGATGTTAACTATTAAATTCTAAATTTTAAAAGCTAAATAGAAAAGGTCACTTTCTATTCACGAAGCCAAAAACTGGTGATTCGTATAACGAAAATATTCTTCCTCAAAGTTGATTACAAATATTTCACAATTCAATGCACCTTGTACGCAGACAAAGTCGAAACTTAAAATCAAACTGTAATTTTCAAATCCGATAATCATACTCAATAAAGATATATTTCATAAACAATGCTCGTTTATTTTGAGCTTGTTTATTGTGCACTCGCCGTTCCATTTTATCAGGACCGTTAATTGAATAATTCACAAGCGAATGATTCACTGTGTCAGATAAATTTGACAAATTGATTATCATTTATTGATGTTCCAGTAATTCGCGCTCGTTTGATTTGAATGAGAACCGCAATTTTAATACGCCATTGTAATAAAAAAAAAAAAAGTTCGCTGATTAATGTTACATCTCGATGACAAATCATTACTACTTAATGTAATAAATAAATAATTATTCATTATCAGCCTTTTAACACAACACATTTAGTAATTAGCATACCAGTTAAGGTTGGTAGTTACTTAATATTACACAATTTAAATTAAATCAATAATAACAATGTATAATTTAGCGACCACACGTAAAATAATAAGATGGGTATATTTTCTTGTTTAAAAATAATAAATAAAGATTAGTAATTAGGAAAAAAAAATCTTTGAGAAGCAATATAATTGAATGTTAAAAATTGGTAAAAAAAGATAAAAAGCAATATAATGGAGCTTTTCAAGTATTAATATTTGCTTTGATTATTTCGCTATAATTGTTATGGTTCATAGTAGCATTTCATAAATTTTGCTACTCAGTATAAGGAAACAAAGGCCCGTGAAAAATAAACGTTGAAAAATTTAAACGATCCGAGATTTGAACTTGAGTTCCAAGAAATATCCAACCACGCTTTCTTACGTATTGGACCATTAAAATTTACCTAGAAGAAAGCACTATAAAATTTCAATTCGTACTATGAGATGTTGCCCAGTGGCTATTTTTGAAATTTTACTAGCAAAACAACGGTGTTTCGAAGAAACTAACGGTCAATACATGGCGCCTCATAGTGTTCGCCGATACAAGGGCTTCTAAAAATAAGACTGCTGAAATGAACGACTAAATTGCTCGTCAAGCAATTGTCAAACTACGATTATTAATATTTGTTTACCATTCATTTCCACGCATAAACTGTAACGTATTTAAGGAAAAATATGTCAACATTCAATTCGCATATATGCAAAAAGCTAACTTACATTAAATAAATAATTATGTCGATTAACTTAATCCATCAACCATGATACTCATACATACTCAAGAAATAAGCAAAATACCAACATATTTCTGACAAAAAAATCGCTTTGTTCACATAAATTAAATTTCATAAATTGTTTTCAACATACTTAAACATCGTACTTCTGTTTTCTTAACCAGATGTCACGTTCAAAAAAAAAACAAACAACACACTGAAATTTTATAAATTATTTTTGCAATTGCTAATGTTTAACTTTGCTCCAAACAAGTAAAATGTTTATGAAAATTTACTACCTTTTCCCTCTAAGTGCATAAACATATTTCTTTTACACCGATCCTCAACGCTGAATAATTATCGGGTAATGACTTTTCAATGACCGCACGTATCCATTGTTTTCCATTACGAATGATTATATCAATGGCGAACTATGAAAATGAGCGGATAATCTTGCCGGCGATAAATCCAATCATTTTATAATGTGGCGTTATGCAATAATTGTGTTTATGAATATTAATTGGCCAGCGGTGGAGAGGGGGGGGGGGAGGATAAATTTGAATGAAATTAGAAGCAGGGGGGGGGGAATGGGAAATGTTTCTTGGATTGGATGGAAAGAGAGCAGTCGGCGTGTGTGGCGTTTAGCGCGGCTCGCACGAAAGAGCCCCTTTAATGCGTCGCGTCATGCTAGAACGCTCCCCGTGGAGGCTCGCACGGATATCCCGAGGTTGCGATACGAGCGTGCAAGTTAACCGGCAACGGCGAATTGCCCCGATTACAAATTGAAAAATATTTTCCAGTACTTTCACGTGCAACGTTCGCAACGAAAGGAAGAGGGAAGGGGGGGAAAATATATAAATAAATCGATAAAGTGGAAAGGTTTGAATGCAAACTGAAAGCGAGTAGAACGATGCCACGATTTCGCCCCTTTGTCCCGTAAATTTTCGAGTTTCAAAACGAACGGCAAAAATGATTACACATTTCTTTTGTGGAATTAAAAGCTAACCGCGCTGAAAGTGTTGCAGTTTTTATTTTTATTACAGTCGACGTTTCATGCATATTTAAAAAGACTATTTAAATACGTAACAGCGTTACTCGGTAATTCTCGGTTCGCGCCTTCATAATGGAACTTTTTCTCATTGCCGCGCTGTTTGGTCGTGTCGCCGTTGGAGCGCTCCGATTTGCCAGTCAAAAATTGTTTCTAATTAATTCGACGAGTTGAATTAAGGGGCCGGAACTCGCGTACAATTTCGCGATTTCCTCGCGCTCGTCCGATGCAAATTGCTTTTAATAATCGCGTTGATAGAAAGTGACGCAGACTTTTGGTAAAAGTCGCGTCTCAATAGGTAATCGCATTTTACAACGCCGTATTAACGGTGACCTTTGACATTTATTACGAATGAAAGGCGTGCGTACGCGTGTGGTATTTTTTCAACCGAGGGTGTATTTTTTTTTCTTTTTTTTTGTTTTGAAAGTTACCGGTTTCCGCGGCTGAGTCGAGGTATAGTCCACTAAAAATGACGTTAGATGAATATCGCAAAATGGAATACGAAACACTTTGCCCAGACGAATAGGCTTTTATCATTTAATGCACTTCTTTATGCCTCGACGAATATTCCATTTCCAGCAGTTATTTATAACATTAAATGTCTATTATTTCTTTCTATCGCGTTGTTGCAAACAACCTAAAGGGATATATCTCTCTTTAATGCAAATAATGAATTTGCGATTCTTATTCTGAAATGTGTAATGTAAATTTGTACATTAAGGGAAGAGGGGCTTAAGAATTTACATTATAAATCAATGTAACGCAGTAAAGTGCATAAAAGAGAGATAAATAATATTTCAGAGGCATATAAAAATGCTCAGGTTTCGAATGTTGTAAATTTTTAATCTTAACCGAGGTCAGAAATTGTATGATTATTTTATTTATTTCAATTCAATTTAGGGAATCGTATAGTATTATGAATAATGAATTTTGCAAAACAGATTGGTGAATAATGCATTACTAGCCAGGAAATAAATAGTTCTATGTTAACAGTCGAACAATTTTATAATATAAAATGAAAAGTTCTAGAATTTCTGTTGGATGTAAACGATTGTTCCGGCGATATAACAAGTTTATAGCAAAATCAACATTTTGGTACCGACGAGTCGCAGCAACCCAATAAAATGGACAATGTTATTTGCTAAATCATTATAAAGAATTTCTGGTTGGAATTCTGTGCAGAAATATAATAGTTCTGAAAATCTCTACCGTTTATTTTAATAATACAGAGAATATGATAATTAGTTTTTCTTTTCATTCTGTAACTTTTTTTCTCGATAATTATCCAATTGCAGGTGAAAATATTAAGGTTACCCTATACTTTCAATGTGCTAATGTTGAATTTCAACAGGAAGTGTCTTTGGTTCTGGACATCAAAATTGCTGATTCAAGTTTTTATAACAAAGTTTTATAACTTTGCGAAAAGAGCCGTAATAAACTATTTTTATGCCATATTTAAACTTAATAAAGATCTTTAATTTTTTTTAATTTATCACGGTCTCACCATAAGGTGAATAAAAATTACCTTGAAGCTAACAAAAATTTTAATTCAATTTTGTCCAGAATATATTACAATCCGATAACTTTAACTCGCAGTTCAATAATTTTCAATATAACTTCTTTCCTGTATGAGTATAAAAAAATTGCTTACGGAATTTACGACGCGAAATAGTAACATTTACGACGCAAAGCGTAATGTTCAAAAAGCACACTAAAGAGGGAGAGAGAGAGAGAGAGCGGGGTGGGGGACACATGAGGAAGGAAAAAAGAAAAGTTGGCATTTAAAGGCAGAGCGTTTACGAGCGGTCGAAAAATTGATATCGGAAATGGCAAGAAAAACGTGTCCCTGCGAGTCGTCGATATCTCTCCGCTCGTTGAGTGTTTTGTCTGGTCGTGTAAAATGTGTACGCTCGGCATCTCGAGTGTTCCCGTCTGAAATGGCAACCGTTCCGGCTCGAGTGTTTTCTAGGATATAAGGCATAAGGCGAGGAGACACATCTTCCTATTTCTCTTCGTCCTCGTTCGCCTCGGCGCGGCCGTCTCCCTCGCACTCGTTCGCTGTTGGCCGGTGCAAAATCGCCGACATGAGAATACAGCCGCGAGTTACTGCTATAAGCAACGGGCGACAAGTGCACACACGCGGCTTGTTGAGGCAAAACGTTACCAGGTTATTCAATTTAGACGACGCCGAGAAAAGTCCATGACGGGGCATCATTTTTTTTCCTCCCTCTTTTCTTCATTTTTTTTTTATTTTCTCTCCTATTTCTTTACCCACTTTTCTCGTTATAGTTTATTCGTTTTCATTTTGCCGGAATTATGTCGCCCTTTTTACTTTGACCTGCTCGTATTTTTTTATTTATACTTCTCGAGTTCTTCCGGTGCATTAGCTGAGATGCGTTTGATTTGTCGCAAACATGATTGTTGTATATTAAACGATCACGATATTTTGTTTACTTGAGCAAAATTGATCTATTATTCGAGACCGTTTCGTGAATGAAACTGTGAGGAATTATTAGGAAGTTGCATGATGGATTTGTATAAATATAAATTTGGCTTTGAAATGAAGCAAATAACGATAAATCTTATGAAGTATGATAAAAGAGTGAAGCATGTAATATTATTTTTTTTCGAGTTTATTTATTTTTATTTGTTCTTTATTGGCAATAGAAGCAGAAGTGGTGGAAAAAATTGTCTTTTGTAGTTTATGAAATAAAGTCAGATATATTCGTCAACTATTATTACATTTTATTAATAAAAATATTAGTTAGGATTTAATATTTCATGAGTGTTTACTTATTGGATTACCATCAATTATATCATAGTGTACTTATAAAATGAAAAATAATATTGCCATAAATAGAATATAAAATCAGTTCATACATATATATATATGTGTGTGTGAACAGTTATCTGTCAGTATACTTTAGTGTAAATTGATATTTCCATGGCCATATATGCATGAAAACCATTTTGGTTCGCTCCAAAAAATATTTGTTGCAGAAATACCATTAAAATTTTATTGGATGTACGAAGAATGTAATTAAATTTCGAGGAAAATTGTTAACTAAATTTCCAACCCTAAACATTTTAAGCTGAAAAATAAACAAAACTTTAAATTCTTTGGTTTAATAAAAAGTATGCGTTAATTATTTCACGTATATTCATAATATGCACCGAATGGAATTTATTAGCAGTTGCTTCTATATTTTATAACAACTCAGCGTTGTGTGTGCATTCATAGTATTCCTTATAATATGTTACAATGAAATTTATGAAATGTACTTTGAAAAATATAAAAAAATAAATAGAACTCGTCCACTAAATTCGGACTTTACCACCACTTTACAACACTGTCTTGAAAAATGTTGGTCTTCATTCGAATGCAAGGTAACGAGTTCCATTCCTCGACAAAGACAATTTTTTCTAATATTTTTTTAAATACTATAACACATTGTATGGAATACTATAAAATGTACACATATCCCCGAGGTGTTATTACAGCTGAATTGTTTATATCTAATTGTTTATTTATAAGTTTATAAATTATTTACCACCGCATGGCTTCGCAATTATTTCATCAAGTTAACGCATTTCAAATCATTGGATGAAATTGAATATAAGTCATAAGTCGATGGAGAAATTGATCACTGAATTCACGTCGCGCAATGACTGGAAAATATCCGGTCATCGAACAGTGACGCCGTCATTTAGACGCAATAAAAGTAACACGAGCATTAAGCTGCGCCGGCATACAAGATTTTTCTGCCGGCGCGGGCTTCCTCCTTATCGCGCATAAATGCACGTCTTCCTTGTTTCTTTCCTCGTTAGCATACAACGCAGGAACTTGTCAGCCATTCCTCCCGTGTATTATAATTTCTAACTTCATATTTTCATCTGCTTTTCTTCAAGGTGAAGGAAAAAAGCGGCGCGCACAAAGAAAGTCATCTTCGGCGCGGAATATAATTTTGCCACGCAACTCCTCACCGAGCAAACTACAAATTTAATCAGCCTGTGCTAATGAAAATGTCCACTTTTTATACCGAGCAAATTGATACTGAAAAAGCACTTTTTTTCATTTACGCTTTATAAGTTTAGGATGAACAATCGGATTACGTTTAATGTTATTCCATCAAAAGCAAAAACGACATCACAAAAGAGCTAAATGACGTACATCTGAACGAGGCGAAGAAACGTTATTTAAGATGTTATAACAATTTGAAAAAGTATTATAAATTATTAACATTATTATTGCAATTAATTAATTAATATATGAATTAGATTGTAATTCATTATTAATGCTAATGAGTGGTAATAAAAAAAGGTAATTAATATTTAAATTTAATCATAGATGATAAAGTGAGAAGTTAGAGTTTGCAAATTGAAATATTTTCTGCAACTTTTTTTTACTGTTGGAATACTTTTTTGCAATCGCAATATCCGTATCTTTTTCTCAGTGAAAAACTCCTACATTGAGATTATTTATTTAGTCATTAAAAAAAAAGGGGTGGCGCGTCCAGACGTATAATTTGGTCGCCAAGAAATTATACGTCTAATTGTAACAGTGCAGGTCATTTTTACGTAATGAATTAATTTGTTCGCCGGCATTACGTGCGTAGAATAATACATTATACTTCCTCCTTAAATCCCTTTAAGGAGGTCTGATATCTTTTGTATTATAGTAATCAACCCTTATTAAGCCACTGCTTTAATACATCACTCTCTCATACATGTCGTTTCATTACATTCTTCACTGTCAAGTTTAAGAACAATTACGAAAGAGCGTCCTACATATCCGCAGGAGAAAGTCAAGCACCAATTTATTTGTTTTAATTATTAATCATTGTTCCTCGGTATCTGCGAAAGTAATATAGAACGACCATCAGACTTATACCGGTTCAAATGTCAGCTCCAATGTCTTTGTTCGAATTTAAGGATGTGCTCTTTACGATGTTATATGAGAAAACATACCGAGTGGAAAGTAGTCTGAATGATTGCAAAATTTATTTTTAAACATTGCTGCATTTTAATAGTGAAATGCAATGACATGAATTGATTATAAAATCGTAATAAAATGTCAAATCTTTTCACTGAAATCATTGAAAATTTATGGTGTGGTACGTGTAAAATTATACACAATTAAAAAAGTTTTTGTTTTATTTCAACATATTTATCATTTACATCTGAATACACTCATAATAAAATGAACAATTTATATACCAAAATTAACTCATTCATTTTTCTGCGTGTACCTTTTAATAAAAATTATATTAAACTATAAAAAAAAAGACTTAATTGAGTTAACAGTTATTCATTTTTCTGTCATGTTCGAGAATTAATGGTCGATTGTGATGTTTGTGTGCAGGTTCGATAATGTTCCATGTGAGACGGAGGCCGGCGGACTACGTACCAAGGAAGCGCAAGAAGAAGCCGGCCGGCAAGTGGAACGATCTCGAGCACAGGTACGACGACGAGCGGCTGCCTTTCCTGCTGGAACTCAATCCGGACGGCACCGATATACCGAACGGCGGCGGAGTCCGGCACCGACTTCAGCCCAACGTTACGGAGGTCGGCTCGGAGAGGCCCATCGGCATGCAGGCAGTCCAGGCGCAGACTCTTATGCTCGCCGGACCCACGGTCATGCCGAGGCACTGCGTCATCGCCTTCACCGAGAACATCGTCACGCTCACGCCCTGCTCCAGGGACGCGCACACTTATGTCAACAATCAGAGGATACACCAGACCACCATACTACAGGTTTATCATCATTTCTTTATTTCTTTTTTTTTGCTCGTTTGTTTCTTCCTTCTATTTCAAGTCTTCAATTTAGAAAAAAAAGAAATGAATTGTTCCCCCTTTTAAAGTACAATTTAAGAATTCTTGTTGAAAGTGTACTTTAATAATGTACTTGTCCTTTAATTTCGCAATCCCATTTATATTTTAATTACAATTATAATATTACTGAAAGTTAATTTTTCTTCGAGTGAAATATTAATGATGTAATTTAAACTTGCTGCATTACAAATGGTTATGCATTTATAATGAAGAAATGTGATTCGAAAATTCAAAACAACAAAAAAAAAGAAGGTTTGAAATTATCGAATGTAAATCAATTCAGTCTACTTAAGATAGGTTTATTTTTTATTTATGTTCGTATTTTTTACTTCTTCTTCGGTTATACTAAACTTGTTATCGTGAACTTTGAACATGTGAAAAGCACAAAATGTCAGAGTTGAACGAAATTCGGATAGTTGTCATAAATTATAAACATACTATTACAGGAAGTCCTTTACAATGCAATAAGTTCTATTTGTGAGGCAACTTTTTTAGGGTGCAATCATTTAATTTATAACTTTTTAAAACGAATATTTAATTTTTGTTTAAATTGACGGGAGAATTAAATAAATTGAAATATTAAATTTAAAATTATTTTTCTTGCAAAACAATTTTTTGTCCGTTATAAATTGTGCAATGAAATTGTAATTTTAATTCCTTTATTAAATTTAATATGTAAATTCTTCTATTAAAGTGTAATTTCAACGGTTCTTATTTCTCATTATTGTAAAAAAAATGTAGAAATGTCACGTTAAAAAGAGTACTGTAATTTCCATTCAGGTAGCATTACTGTTTCTTTACCATCGATTTTCAATTTGCTGCAAAACTTTGTAACAAAGTAGGTTTGCAATGAGATTTTATTAAAACTATATTCATAATGGACAATTCGCATCACATACTTAAAAAAAGAAGCAACATTACTCAACAAAGCAAAATAAAATGACGAAAATATTTAAATGACGATCAAATTTTTGTAGATATATATATAAAGTGAAATTTACTGCATCGTTGATGTGTAATAAAAACTAAATTGATATAAATATATTTTTTTCGTGCAAATACTTTAAAAGGACTGTCCGTTTTCATTGAAAAATTGATATTTGTTCAGTTTATTAATTAAAAATACGTTAGTTACGAGAGCAAATTAAAATATACGATGATGAAATTGATTTCGTTTCGCGACATAATTGGTACAGAGCATAATTACAATTTATTCACTTTAAAAAGTATTTCTTTATTTTTGTTAAAAATTACACAAAGTGAAGAATTTTGGAATGTTAAATTTATTAACTTTTTTAATGTTAAACACTAACCCAATTAATTATGTAAAGCTATTCGTAATAAACGTACATTTAATTTTTATAGAAACCGCTTATCTTGTATGGTAATAAAAAGAAATTATCACTGTCATACAATATTTATTTTTATTACTTTTTTAATTAAATGATTAAAAATGGATTGGTTCGATGAATATTCTATGCGGAAGTTTTGACAAGATAATGAATTTAATTCGTGCTTAAATATTGACACTGATAAAGACCAAAATGAATAAAAGGTTGTTCAACTTGTCTTGGACCTTTCGTGTAAATTAAACATTTACAAAGAGCATTATGTGCGAGATCAATTGATTAATAGTTTATTTCTAACATCTGTTGATTTGCAAGTCCTTACTCCTTATTGCTCTGCAACTAAATTACAATTTGATTACACGATTCGTGATTAGTTTTTGCCAGTGAAAAAATATGCCGTTACTTTTAATTACCTTAATTTCTTATCGTGCAATTTTCATCAAGTACATTTGATAAAACCTTTCAGTTTAAATAAAATCACAAGAGTAATGGGAAAAAATGTGCTATCTTTGAAGATTTTTTTTTTCAATTAATATTTTTAATTAAAACTTAAATTCATTTTCTACTATTTTTTCCAATTTCTAATGTTGACTTTTTAATAAAAAAGAAAAGATTGATTATTATAACATTGTCAAAGTTACAATATTTAAATTGAAATTGGACTTTTAAAATCAACTTTTTTTAAAATCGTAAGTTTAGATAAAAAATTAGACATTCATGCGATAAACAAAATATGACCTGTAACATAGATATAAACATGCGTGCAACATTTACCGTATCCATAATTCTTCCCCGTATTTGATATGGCGTAATTAAATTGCCTACAACCACTGTGCTAAATCAAAAATTTGTTTTGCAAAAAAAAAAATGCAATTCAAACATTGCGTGTAAAAGGAACGATACACAGAGAGAAGTTCATTAATAGTTGCTATTATATTTTATAACCGGGGAATATATGTGTAATTATTGTCATCCTTTTAACTTTATACAGTATAAATGTATAAACTACATTTTAAAGATATATCAGAAAAAAAGATCTTTATTTTATAAAAAAATAGAACACATATTCGTACCGTATATTTATTTGATTCAAAATAAGGTTTACATGTACCAAAAGTAAAATTTGTTGGGGGTAGAAAAAGTAAGAATACATCACATTGAGTATGTAACTAAATTAACTAATTTTTATGGAAGTAATAATTTCTCTTGCATGCATAGATACTCTTTAGACCCTTGGGTTTAATAAATGGACGGTTTGGAGGGCAGAGGACAGGGGTAAACTTTCACATGTGTAGACGGCAGGATAAAGTGTATACCGGATGCACTAGTATTTTTTTAAAAGACCGCATCTTATTAGTAAGGTATACTACAAGCGCACACGTATCCCTGGGTTATTATAAAATATATTAACAAATATGTTTAAATTTCTCTCGTGGTAAAATCTTGGGGTTAAACGAAAGTCACGGATAGGGGCGAAAGAATGTTGATCCCCTTTGATGTGACTTTGTTTCTTCAAGGCAATAATTGATCGGCCACGCTAAATTCGATCGACCTTATTCCACAACACGTGGTCAATCGTGAATTTCCATTTCAGAATGGCGCCATCGTTAAATTTGGACGTATGCACACCTTCAGGTTTATCGATCCCGCGCCCGAAGAGCGTATCCGACAACGGCACGACTCCAACAGACAAATGGACTACACGCATGACAGGTACGACTTGAACGGTGTTTTATTTAAATTACCGCACTTAGTTGTGCCGTGTATTTTTACGGTACTTTTTTTTTCCTTCCTCACCCTCTAACTCAAAATTGTCACTTTATCTATTTTTCATCTTTGTTCAACCTCGTTCCCTCATCTCGCTTCTTTGGCCCCGGCACTTTTATCATTTGCAAACAAATAACACATTGCATCCGGTTGAACCGTGTCCTTAAAAAATATTAGCCTTCGCCAAATGAAAACGCGAAGAAAAAGCACGCGATTTCAGAATTACATTTACATTTTTTCCGTTTTTTTTTTTTTCTTCTCTTTTTTTCCCCCTTATTTGCTATTAGGAATATCACTTTTTTTGATGTTTGAAATCTATAAATTATAATTTTAATTTGTTCATTTTTCTTTATGAAGAAATTCATGTCACATTTCTGATAATATATTGGTAACAAGTATATTTAATAAATTCTTACAATTTAGTAAATACTAATATTATTTGTCATAATTTACTTTTTTCTCTATTCTTATTATATTTTATTTCCTTGCAAATATAAACAGAAACTCTGCTTCGGTAAAGAGAAATCATAATAACATTTCTAGACACGGTTCACTGGCGCTATCTTTATTTATTATTTTATTTTGATTTGTTGTTGTTGTTCTTTTTTTTTTCGTTCGTTGCGCACGTTACTTGTTGACGCGTAGACGTTCGCCAGACGCAATTAGCCAGGAAGTGAGTTCAGAAAAATACAGGTCAGGCTCAGGGACGCCTAACGACGGACAAACGTCGAATCCACCGAGCCCGAGCAAATCGGCTGCCGCCAGTCCTAGAAGTTCGACGCATAACGCTCACCATGCGGAACCCACACATAATTACGAAACGACTTTTGATCTCGATGGTAATGTCGAGACAGCCAGTCTCACCAGCAGTAGAGATGGCAACAGGTAAACGGATCCTTTTATTTATTTATTTATTTATTTATTTTATCCTTATTATTATTTTTTTAAATATAAAAAGTAACAAGGTGTATAGTTTTGACTGGTCATGCATAATCAATTTATGTAATTCTTGGTGACGTTTTTTTTTCACCAAAAAGGTAAAAGTTATAAAATAAAGGACGGAGAATTCCCAATAAGTAGGGTGGTTAATCTCCCATATAGAAGTTCTAAGCTAAATAAGACTTAACATAAAAGGAAATTTTACGCTAAGTTTAAAATGTAGTTGAATTAATTAAATGGTTGTATTGATTAGATTTTATTAAAAGCATAGTTTCAAAATAAATATACGAAATAAAGTTGTTAAACATCTATAACAGACGAATTTGCACAAAATTAAATTGAGAAAAATGTTTGAATGATTTTTATTATAAAGCCTCAGCAGATATTTATGCTTCTGTATAAATAAAAAGAATTAATTACAAATAATATTTTATTGTCTACCATAATACATTTCCATATTTGCAATTAAAGCATAAAATTCTAAATAAATACCATGTCATTCTAATAATTTATAATAAACAATATTTCAATCATTGAGCAATTGATTGTGACCGGTCAAAACAATACCGAGCCGAATGCCGGCTTCGCCTCGATCCAAAGGTAAGTCAATAGCAAAGCAATGCCAAGCCAATCAGCAAAATTATTTCGATTGCCATTAGTCTTAGTTGCATTCGACGTCGTCACATGTGTAGGACGAACAGTCAACCATGACACGGACTCCATGTGAAGGTAAGACGTTTGTGCACCTTCATGTTCAAATTCGCTTTTTTTACTATCAAATGAAAAAGTTACAACATACAACGATCCAGGTTGTAACCTTTTTACAGCGTCATAAATGTCGAACTTTATACGACGTGCTCGCGAATGAAACTTTTCGCATCAATTTGATTGGGTGTAAAAAAAATCACTTTTAATTAATCAAATTAGACTTGCGCGCACCTGCAGCGAGCGGAAGAAACGTTTTGTTGTAATGAATTGCATTTGTGGAGATTTAAACATATAATATAGATGAGGCACTTAACAAATACTTTAGCTCGTTTAAAAAATTACGACCGTTACATTAGCAGACCAACATCAACTTAATTTCTTATTACTTTTCTCAAAATAATTTATTCCTCGTGACTTTTTCAATACTACAAAATTTGCATTGAATACTAAGTAACGTACATGATAACATTTTATAAATTTAATTATTATAATAATATTTGGCATAATGATTTAACATTAAGATGAACATAGTAACATTTATGGATGAATTTAGTAACATTTCGAACGCTTAATCAAACGATTCAAAATAAATGCATTAAGCTTGAAATATTGGTGCAAGCTATAAATGTTCTCTAGTACAGTTTTATGGATACTTGCAAGTTTATGAAAATTTTCATTACAAAAAAAAAGGCCAATAAATATAAGGGTTGGGTTTAGATATGTTTTAAATGACTCGTAAAAGTTTTCCGCAAAAGAAAGCACTGGAACAAATCGTACACACATATAGATCAAAATGAATCAAGATTGCTTATGCAAATTATTGCAGTACATGCCAACACAAGTTTAAGTTACGAGTAATCGAATCTCTAGACTGTACATGGTGCGAGTCTTACTCCAAAGAAGCTCTACATGTGTTGTATAAATTCGTGGCACCGAGGGAGAGAAGACTTGACACCACCGAAAATTTATACACACACTACACTCGCGGACCTGGAGTAGAGGGGAAACTGAGAGAAATTCTAAAACTCGTTATAATCAGGATAAATTCGGTTAACTCCTAAAAGGAATAATTTTACATATATTTTGAAATACTTTTAAACTTCTCTCCTAAATACATATATATATATTTAAATTCAAAATTTGTATATTTTAAATTTGTCTATATACGTGCGAAATTTACCATACGTTGCTTATCAATAAACTTTTATCAATAATCCCACAAATAGGACACTCATGATTAATGCCATTGCACTGGAGTCATTTCAGTGCGGCCAATTCATTCATTATTCTACTTTGTAGATTAATTCAATTTACCGCTGCGAGATCGTTGCGCGTTATATACACCTTATAAAGTGAAATTCATATATTAGTAGATTAAAATTATTTACGAGGCGAATCATTTAAGGAGATAGGGCGATAAGTTAAAGTGAACGAGCTGAGGTGCAAACAAAACGATTGCAATTGGCTAGATGCGATCACTGTTTTCAATTTGGTAGACAATGGATCGACAAGATGCAAATGTCGGGGGTCGAATGTCGCGGCCGAATTAATGACTGATTACGCTGATCCGCAGGCTGTCGCAGTACGAACGCCAGCCGAGAGGAACGGATCCGATATTGCCCGCGGTGCTGGAATTCCTCGAGGAATCGGAGGAAGCGTTCCTTCACGCCGTTATCACGGACGTGGAGCCATCCGCTCCGCAATTCAAATTGGCGCCGACGTACACGCTTTATCTCGCCGCCAGATACAGGGCCAGCACGCATTACAGGCCGGAGCTGCAGCCGACCGAAAGGGCGCACCGATTGACGGTCATGCTCGCCAATGTCGCTACAATGATACAAAAAGTTATACAAGTGAGTTTCAAATTTAGTACATATGTCTAATAAGCGAATATCGTGTATGGAAATCAATGATTTATGGCTTTATCTTTGAGAAGAGTGATATTTTACACCGAGAGAAATTTGTTAGTTATTACTTATTATTACTATTATCCAGTTTATAATAACACGGTGAGACGTGTGCATTCATAGTAATTCTTGCAATATGATATAGTATTTTAAATAATTATTAGAAAAAAATATCGTTACTAAGGAATAGAACTCGTTACCTCAGAATTACCAGTCATGCCTTTTACCACCACTCTACGTAGATATTACTTGACGAGTAGTGACGGAGTAGAGTGGTGGTAAAGTCAACGTGGAGTTTAGTTTTGCCTCACTTTTCCTTAGTAATTAACATATATTAATTTCAATTTAGATAAAATAATATCAAAGTTTCGGTTAGAAATATCTAAGTTTATTAAATTCTTGAGAGCAATGCGAGAAATGTATAGAAATACAATAGTAGCGGCTAATAAATTTCTCCCGGCGTATATTTAAACACTATATGTCTTAAATTAAATGGAAAAATGTCAAAGCATTGAATAATGTTCGCTCGTCTGACATTTTATATTAAGATAATTTATTATGAGTTATTGAAAATAATTTGTTCTTTATATGAGCTTTGAAATATAATAAAGTGAAGTGAAAATTATAAAACAATGATAAGAATGATTTTGCTATGAAATATATAGTACGCTTCAACTACATTTTTGTAACACATTGTTTACTGTTGTATTAAACATTTTATCTTTGTTGACACGAAGTCATATTTAGAATCAATTTTTTAAAATCACCACAAAAATGTGCACACAATAGGCATTGATTGAAATGAAGTATCAATCAGTTTTAAACAAAAGTAATGTAAAACGACCCGTGTCGTTCTTGAACGAACAATAGAAATAAATAAAGTTCTGCAACGAACATACACATGACTTTTCACAATACAATTGAGAACGACTTTTATTCCATTGAAGATTTAAAATTTCAATCATTAATCAATCAATGCTGGTAAGTAAGTAATGGGTAATTAATGCTAATTAAATGAGATTTCTATTGTAAACTGACCGTGTAATTTGATTTTTCCCATTCAATATTTCAAGAAATTTGAAATTATAAAGCTATGTCATCCTGTTTGTAATGAATGTCATTAACTGATGATCATAATACGACGTATTATTAGGCAAATAATTAATTTGATGTAATGAATAATGATAGAGTGTGAAGTGCGTTTCTATTTAAAAATTACATATATATGTTTAGTTATCAATTAATTAAACAACTAATGTCATTTGATAAATAATGAATATTTAAATATCCGTTAACTGTTTATTTTATGTTTTATTTTTTAAATAAAAATTCATATTTATGATATCAAAAAATTAAAAGTAATTAAATGTGGGATCTTTGTTCCATCAATTTATCATGATAAAACTAATGTAATTCGTCAAAAATATTTATTCATTAAATCAAATTATGTTTTTAATTCTAATTAACCAGTAAAGTTAAAGATAATAGATTCCAAATTAAGTTTAAAAGCTATAGAACATTAAGTAATTTAATCATTTAAACGTACATAATTTAATTATATTATCCTTACAGTGCCTAGTGTAGTATAATTAATTAATATGTTATAATTAATTATTAACAAATTAAAATATACAGTTTATTACCACATGCATTTATTAAATTCTTCAATAAATGAAAATAACATTTAAGATGCAAATACAACATATACATTTAACTCGTGCACCTCGTTCTTCTTCGTGCATTTTTCATCATATCCAACATAAAAAGACGACAAACTTATCATAATTTAACTTCTCATGAAAAACATAATCAAATAAATTACAAATAACAGGAAAATAATGAAATAAAATAAAAGTTCCATTCCAGCAAAGAAAGCTCGATTTTAATCGCAGAATCCCATTGAACAAGTTTGATTGCTCTTGTGCGCTCCGTCCCACTTAGAAAGCCGGTCGGTCTAAACTTATCGCTAAACTAGATTATCCGAGCCCAACAAATATAACCGGGGTCTCTATTTCTAGGAGCGGTACATGGATGCGTCGTCCTTGGCGCTCTGGCTGGCCAACGGGTCCGAACTGCTGCACATGCTGAAGAGTGACCGGCACGTGGGTGCGTTCAGCACCCGGGCGCAGGACATTCTGGTGGACGCAGTGCACACGGCGTTCGCGTCGCTCGTTCACTGCGTGTCCTTGGAGCTCGCTCCGGCAATATCCCAATTCATGGCGGACTCGGACGAACCAGCAAAGGAAGCCGCCGTGCTCCAGATCTTCTCCAACACGATGGCGCTGCTGCGCCGTTGCCGGGTGAACGCCGCCCTGACCATCCAGCTGTTCAGCCACCTGTTCTATTCCATCAACGCCACCGCCTTCAACGCGATCGTTTCCAACGGTAGCTTATGCGCGCGCTGGTTCGGCCGCAGACTCAAGGCGCGACTCAACGCCTTGGAGACCTGGGCCGAGAGACAAGGTCTAGAGTTCGCCAGCCAATGCCATTTGGCCTTAATTATGCAGGCCACGCACTTGCTCCAGGCACCCAAATACAACGCCGAGGAACTCGCCTCCCTCGGCTCGGCCTGCTTCAAACTAAATTCTCTCCAACTTAGAGCTCTATTACAAAAATACCAACCTGCCGCCGATGAGCCTAGGTTACCGGCGGAACTTATCGAAAATATTGTTAGGGTGAGCTTTTTATCATATCACTTCTACGTACAAGGAGAACATAAGATATCCATGTTGTTTTTATGTTAGTAGATAAGTTAGTGATTATTTCAATGTTTATGCATATATGCTAATATTACAAACTGAATCAATGTTGTTATCTTTTTATTATTAGTTTGTAAAGTAACTTAAAAGTTAGGATAAATACTTGGCATGCTTATACCATGTTATATCCGTAATTATAAATTAACAGTTAATTATATAAATGTTTGTTTACAGTAAACCTCTTAAAAGCTGAACTGTTGAGACTACGTTATATATGTAATGCATAAACTTTACGAAAGTTTCTCTTTTCCTATTAAATATACTAATATTAATTTAATGAGATGAAAATTTTCAGTATCTGAAAATGTTGAACTGAAAGCTTTCTGATGTTTTAAATTTACGAGGCTAATTATTATTTAAATATATATTTGTAACTAGTTAACGAGAAATGGATGTTACATTTACAAAAGTTTTTCTGCTATTTTGTGATAAACCACTAGTTTATAAATTACCATTTTATAGTGTGTTTGTACTCATTGAATTTATTTTATATTAAGTCGGACTCCAACTCACAGGTGGCTGAAAATGTAGCTGATAAATTGGCGCGAACTGATGGAAGAGAGATCCGTTTGGAAGAAGAGCCGACGTTGGCTATGTCCTTAATGTTACCTGATGATGGTTACAGTTGTGAAGTGATAAGGGGCGTTCCACCCGGCTTGGCGGAGTTCCTTGCACCACTTCAGCGTGACGGACTATGTCGAATGGCACCACAACCGACGAGTAGTGGCTTTTGGACCATTTATATGGTCGACCATCATAACAACGTAAGTTTTAGCGCGCTCTTCACTAGTCTTAAAGAATTTGAAATTTCTTCATTTCAAAAATACAAAATATTTCGTGAAATTGTTTCTGATGATGATAATTATTGATAATTATTCGTTTATTAAAACAGTACGATAAATATTTATATATCAACTTTTTTATTTCAGTTCCGAAGTACAAGTGCAATGAGCAATAGATCATCAAGCTACGCCCACGTGGGCCAAAACATAAACATGGGTCAACCAGAAATTAAAATAATAAAACTTCATAAATCGACCAATGGCATGGGACTCAGTATAGTAGCTGCTAAAGTATGTCACTAAATTAATGACAAATGAAATTTTATAACAATTTATTTATTAACGTGTACTTAGTCAGTAAATATATATCATATTGTGTTACACTTTTCTCTTTGACCCAAATCAAGAATATATTATTATATGTCACGGGCAATCGATAGACAACTGAAATCCAGTTATTTCACGCATATATGTTATATGTCTGGTTTTATAAGTGAACAAACCGGTTGCTCAGATATCTTTGAGATTACACTATGAGATGCTTAGTACTGATCCTCGTGAAAAATGCGTGAACTCGACAGGTTTTATAATTGTAATAATCTTAACTATACACTGGTTATGTTGTTTCAGGGCGCTGGTCAAGAAAGACTGGGAATTTATATTAAGAGTGTAGTCGCTGGTGGCGCTGCGGATGCTGTAAGTACATTTCTGGCAATATCTTTTAAATTGACTAAAACAATTGAAATCGATACTACTAAATAAGTTTATATTTCTATAAAAAAATTTCGATGTTAAATTATTAAATTAATACAGGATGGCAGATTAACAGCAGGTGATCAACTGTTGAAAGTGGATGGTCAAAGTCTAGTTGGAATCACACAAGAAAAGTAAGTCGAGTTGATTAAATAACTAATCATATACATTTTTAGTAATTATTTATTAGAAATATAATTTTTAATTATAAGCACTATCTTCATGTCTTTAATTTCCTCAGATTTAAATTTAAATTTTGATACTAAGACGTCACAAATTATAAACAAGATAATATTAAGGAAATTTATTTTAACAGAGCTGCGGAATATCTGGTGCGCACTGGACCAGTCGTGACTTTGGAAGTTGCCAAACAAGGCGCTATTTACCATGGATTAGCAACTTTGCTTTCGCAACCTTCTCCTATCATGTCAAGAGGTTTGTTTCCCTATAGTTTTGACTAATACTTCTATCATGGGA
This sequence comes from Leptoteleia sp. ZL-2020, assembly GCA_022817305.1. Classification (NCBI taxonomy): domain Eukaryota; kingdom Metazoa; phylum Arthropoda; class Insecta; order Hymenoptera; family Scelionidae; genus Leptoteleia; species Leptoteleia sp. ZL-2020. The sequence continues at coordinate 62,828 of JABFPN010000014.1, read as the reverse complement.
TAAGACAACAAAATAACTGCAACTAAACGTTATAACATTTATGAAAATGGTTAATGTATTAATTAATCTGTCAGTCATCGTACAAATTCTCCTAATTTTCTGTCTATTATTTTTTGTCTCTCCTCTTGCTTAAAGCTTTGCATAAAAAGCATTAAATAACTAACTTTGACTTTAGATCTAGCCACAATGAAGTAACATTTTGCTATTAAATAACAAAAATAAATATAAAGATGATGACAATAATAAATATACATGTATTATATGATACGAGTTGATTTTATTAGTAGTATACTAATACTAATTAGTATACTAATTATTATCATTAATTACAACAAGGTGGTATTTATATATTAATACATAAACAATAATATATTTTCCAACTTTTAAAAAATATTAATAATAGAGACAGTAATAAATAAAAAAATAGAAACTCTGATAAAAGAAAAGATAATTGACTTTGAATGTCATCACTAAAATTATTAATTTATTTTAATACATGTAATTTATATTTTGCCACACTATTTATACTAATCATTTCCTATGCATTTTAAATGTATTATCAATATAAAATGTGCTACGAATGTACAAGTTTAATAGTATATTTTGCAACAAGGGACCAAAATAGCAAACTATATTTTTCGTTACAATTACACCACGTTCGATGCAATAAATTATAAAATTTAAGTTTCCTCCCGACTATTAGGGACGAAAAATGGCTTTATTGTGCACTTGTGACGAAAAATATAGTTCTATTGGTATTATTAATATCGAATTGCACTGAAAATTGTAGTACTCAGAAAATGAATAGAGAACTGTTAAAGTATGTTCATAAACTTATCAACTTTTCTATTCATTCATTTGATTACTCAATTACCCATCACAATCTGCCTCTAATGCTTTTAATGCCCGCCTGGATTAAAGAAATACATAACCAATCAGAGCTACTGCTTAGCTTTCCAATAATGCTTAACTAACAACTGTTTCAAGCAGTGCATAAAACTCGGCCGAAGTCGGAGCACTTGGAGCCGGGCTGTGCGATGGCCGCCGCGCAGCCCTCGACATCGCACTCGATGGGCAATCTCTTGTCCGTGCCGAAGCACTACCAGGAACGATTGGTCGACTGGGACGTCGATCATACTCAAACTCAAACAGGTGCGGGCGTCGTTAATCAAACGTTACTCAATCCCGCGAACCAATACCGCAACCATTATCCTAATGCCGGCTGCTCGTCATCCTATCTGCTGGCAACGCGTCAGCAGAACGGTAACAGTCACCTATATATGACGGAACCACACGATTTCTGGCCCGGGAAGCGCCCGGTGCCGGTCATCCGGGAGCCGGGCCACGCGTATTTAAGTATTCCTCGATGTCATTTAGAGCGTTATCCCCCTTACCCCGTCCGAACCGAGATCCGTCCGGCAACATTGGGTTTTGACCCAAGTAGCCTCTACCGCAATGACGATGACTGCGTCGACGTCGAGCAGGTATGCGCGGACCGCAGCAAAAGACACCTTAAAAACCCTATCTACCTAAACACCATTCCCTACATGGACGAACAGACTGATGAACAGACTGACAACCAAAACGGCGATGTCGGCGAAATTGAACACAGCAAAGATGACAATACATATAGCGAGAACGACAAGATTGAAGCCAACGAAGAAGAAGAAGGAAAAGAAAAAGAAAATACACATGAAGAAAATGAAGATAATGATAAAATGTTTAAAGTTCCTCCAGCGCAATCTCCTATGCCCGAGCTGAACCTAGACCTTAGCGGTTTGAACAGCGATAGATCCAGCGAAGACTCCAACCAAGATAAGTGTTGGAAGTCGCCAGAAGAAGTGCGACTTGGATGCGGCCGAGTTGCGGCACTCGCAAAACACTTCTCAGCACTGGGAGACGCGGGATTAATTAAGTTCAAGTCGTCGCGGCTAAGGCACTTTATCTCAGAACCGAACATAGCTTCGCCAAGGGAGCAGAAGAATCACCAGAAGTCAAAGTCTCGAGAATACAAATCGGAGTCGGATTTGTTAAAAGACGATAAGAGTGAGGCTACAACTCCGGAAAAAGAGTGGAGCATGATCCTTCTTGATATACAGACGAATGACGAAGTTGAGGTCCAATGTGAGATCACGGAGAGAGAAGAAAGGAAAGACAAATCCAGATTGTCCTTGTCTGAACAACAGCATATAATAAAACAACTAAAGGAGTTTGCTAATTTGGATAACGCAGACGCACCGTTATTCATACCGGATAAAGATGCCGGCACTGATTCAAATGAGGAAAGTAGTACCAACAGTGGTAGTAACATTGCGGATATCCCAACTTATAGGACTGTCGCAATGAAGCTGGAACATATAAGGAAACACTCTTTACCGACTATCTTGAGCACTCTTCGCATCACACCTAACTTTATTAACAAAGAAAATAAGTTAGATAAATATTGGTCTTTGAAAGATTTGATGTCGTCCACTGAGGATCTCAAGCCGGAAAGTGCCGGCGCGTCCGATTCGCCAAAATATTTTATCTTCCCCACTTGTTCCCGCGTAGTTTCCGCCCCGGAGATATCAAACGAAGATTCTTTCCGAGTCTCACAAACGATAACAAGTACCATTTCTATCGGTCCGGATGACTTAGATCCAAATTCTGAAACGGATACAGCGTCGTCTAGTGTAAATTCCGTGTATGTTGCAAGGGGCAAAAAGGTGGAGAATGAAAAGAAGACCAAATTTCCTGAGTCGTTTATCCGGACTAAAAAATCGTCGAAGAACCAAGAGGACCTAGACAGGCGGTACCAGACCGTATTGTCAGTGATCAAGAAGGACAGAATAAGCCGGTCCTTGGACAGTCTAGCGATCGACAGAGACAGATCGGCGAACAGCAAGCGGGAGCCGGCTATCAAGAGACAACCTTTGCTGCTGAAAAGAAGAGCACGCAGCGAGCTAGATGTGAGCGCCCGCAAGCCAACGCCAAGGTTCTCGTCGCCCAGCCGCAGTCGCGATTCGCGTAAGCTGGCAAGATAATTAGACCTGATCGTGTTGCCTTCGCACTCTGCCTGGTTCAGTTCGGAAGACGTGACGTTTTATATCCACCTTTTAAGTACGTGTGCCTGACCAACAAAAGACGTAACCGTAGTTCGAGTGCAACTGTTGTATATATATTGATATACTTTTATGTTCAATAGGCTCGATGGAAATCCATCTTTTGTGGCTCGATGAAACATTTATTTGACGATCAGTAATGATTACTTTTATTCGATATTAGTTTCTTTTTTTTTTATTTATTTTTATATGTTAATATGATATTGATTCACTAGAAAATGTAGAATTAAAGTCTTTAGGTTCAATTACAAGGTGTACAATGAGAAAGAAGTAATAATTAAATTTAAAACAAATTATATTAATTTAAGGATATCTCTGAAAAGTGAAAATTTTAAAATTTAAGAATATTAAATGTAATATATTGACGTAATAATTTTTAACATATAATAATATAATATTATACAGATTACTTTTCATTTTATTTCTACAAGACTTTAGGAATTATTTAAGTCGACCTTCTATTGTTTTTCAAATGTTTGAAGGTCAATGTTTTAGTTTATAGTTGAAATAATAAAACCAAAGTGAGTGATTGTTTTATATTATTAATGAAAGGTTTTTTCGAGCCGCAAATCCGCACACAAAGAGACCATCAGATGTACAGAAACACAAGTTCGCATCATCAATGCATCCAACCACTATCCTCTCCCCGCCCACTAACAATTTCGCCCTGAATGTCGCAGCCGTGAACGGTGCATCAATGTTGCTTCGTGACTTCTTTTACATGTATTATATGTAACTATTCATATCGTTCATTGTGTAAATGTTAGTGCACGCATTTCGGCAGAGAGCCCGCGGATGCTTTTTGCGTGCCATCGTTAAATTAATGTTTTTTTTTTTCTTAGCTGCTTCGAATGAAAAATCTTTTTCATCGACTGCATAGAATTTACATTATGCAGCTGCATGCATATTTTAATTGATTAATGTTTAAGTAATGTTCCATTTTAATTACAATCCACTGATTTCAATATTTCATTATTATTTTAAATTAATGTTTTTTCTTTATTTTAATAAGAAATATCACGTTTTTTATATCAATGTTGAAATTAATTAAAATTATATTAATGCATGCAAACTGCATACAGCGAAATTGCTTTATTGAGCACGAGCATTAACCCTTATGCATATTTTGTGCATCTTGTGCTATCACAGGACCCCGTCGCATGAGCGAGCGCGATTTACCGTCGCGGCTTGGACACGAAGTTACTCCTCAGCAAATTCATAGCAGCAAATCTGTCCCGGCCCTGCATAGTAAGTAATGTTTTGCACGCGAATCACGATTTGCAAAATCAAATATTAATTGACATTATTATAAATTATCGAGCATTTTTAATTGCCGGAGGAAAGTTTTCAAACAAATGTTTTTAAAGACTTTGAAGTATTTTTAATATTGAACAAAGAAAGATTAATCAATCTCTATGATTGAGTTATTCATCAATTGTTTACTCATTTTTTTCAATTATTATTGATTATTAAAAAATATTTAGTTGATTAATTAATAATTTACATATTTTAGTTGAGGAATAAAGTTCAATTCAATATTACATCATTAAAAAAAATACACTGAGAAAAATATCACTGAAAAATTTACTGTTTTTAACTGTGTTTCAGATGTATATCCGTCTTTCAGTAAAAGTTCCTGTTTTTTTAAAAGCAAAGAAACTAGTTTTAAATGTTATATTTATAAATGAAACAGAAATATTTCTTGTTAAAAAACTGTAATTTGTACTGGAAGACAGATATACATCTGAAACGCAGTTAAAAACAGTAATTTTTTCTGTCACATTTTTCTCGGTGTAAAGATTGATTTTGCAAACAAAGTTCTTGCGACTCAACAATGTTGATTCATATTTTAGCAGCTTTGTGTGTTTATCATGTACATACAAACAAATTCACGCCAATTTTATATTTTCAAAGCTCATTATTTGTATGACAAAAATCACTTTTTTCTTTCTGCCACACAATCAGCAATTTTTATTTCACGAATTCACGTCTTGTGAGCCAAGAACCTCAAGCAATATCACGCTATTTTTCTCAAAACTTCACCGGCATGATTTTAACTATATCACTCGTTATTAATTTTATATAGAACAATCTATTTTATGAAGTTTGTGATCGATTTGTAAATTTGATGTTATTTTAAAAATGAGACAATGGCAATCCACTAATACAACTTTGTTGGAAGTACAGATGTAGGAACAGAAGGAAAGCAGCATCACGAAGTATTTAATTCTGGATATAGCAGGGCGTCTTCCAGTAACAGTGTCACTCCTCCAGCCCAACCTCCTCCAATGCCAGCAATGAACGGAGCAACATCTTTACGCTCAAGGTATAATTCTAATCTATTTATTCAGTTTGTTCCAATCAATTTTAGTAATAGAGATTAAATTCAACCTAAACGTTATATTAAAAGTAAATACACTGACAAGAATATGGCAGAAAATATTCCTTAAAACTTTGTTTTAGATGCATATCAATTTTTATATAAATATTATTGTTATTAAAATCACCAATTTTAAATGCTATGTGTTCATACTCGAAACAAAACTTTTTTTCCTTTTATAAAACAGTTCTTTTTATTGATCAACTGACATATAACTGAAACAAAGTTAAAAACAGTAATATTTTCCTCCGTAGTCAATTTAGGATTACTTATTAGTATCTTTATCTAACACATAAATAATACTATACTATAAAATATTAATTGAACAATTAATCACTTTGACACGCTAAAAAAGTTACAGATTATATTAACATAAAGTTCATTAAACTAACTGCAATTAATTAATTTCGTTATGTAATTTATTCATATATTTCTTTGAATTTCAATTCATGTGATATTAATAAAATTACTTTTTTTTAATTTGAAGCTATTAAAGGAAGGGCTACTATTTAATTTCTACATCATAAATAATTTACTGATCGCTAAGTGAGTCGGAATAAGAATTGGACGTGATAATTGCGCGTGGTAATCAAATTAAACGACAATTTGCAGATCAAGCCACAATTTGCACGACGCAGCACGCGGTGGCAATTTGCCTCCGACGGGCCTCGTTAGCAGACAACAGTCTTCTCCAAATTTGAATCCCAACCAGATGCATCACCCCCATTACAGTGGCCCAAACAACGAAGCTGAGAGATTTTATCAAAATTTGAGTGTTTATAGAAACCAAGATCCTCCAGCGAAACAACAACCAGGCCCCATGCAACCCTCTGATGACAGGTAAATTATTCTATTCCTTATGTCTCGGAATTTTCCTCATAAAATAACTTTATCGCAACATTTATTTTATAACAAAACATGTCATGCTATTATATAATGGAGAAAAAATAGAAACAGTATATGTTTAAATTAATATTAAATAATATTTTGTAATTATTGGAGAATTTATATACTGGTATAAAAGTTCTTAATTCGGTATTAATAAAATTATTCTATAATTAAAGAAATGGTAAATCCTAAATACACATCTTAGAATTCAATTAAATTCTAAAAATAATTCCACTTGTCATATATCAGAATATTAATTATGAATACGTAGGTCATGCAAAGCTAAAATAATAACATGTGTTGTTATGACCATATTCATTTTTCAATGTGTTTATTATGTAATTTTAACATGGAAACCTCTCTTAGCATCTATTTGCACATTGCACTAAATAAAAAATAATGTTGATCCAATACCTTTTTATGCCGATGCAATTGATTATTTTTTTTAACATACAATATTAAATCATTGGTAATTTTCGCATAACACTTTTAATCAATATTTTAATTAAAATAAAAAATAATAAAATGATATACCGTTTAAAGTATATCAACTAATAAAATTTTTCTTTTCAACTAAACCTACAATTATGTACATGAAATATTTTTACTTTCATGCTGATAAAACACGCAACGTAAAATTCCATATTGTTACGAATATCACGTAATAATGAAAAGTAGAGATCAGAGATAGAATCGGAATAAAAAAAAAGCTAGCGTATTACGTTACTCCGAAATGCATAACATATTCTTTGAAATGGTAAATTGAAGTGGCGAAAAAATTTAAAAAAATGTCCCCATTTCATGTGCTTCAAAGATTACTTCTAAACACGAATAAAAGTTTATTTTACAGTCTTTTAACGGTCTAATTGGAGTCTTGATGCACCATAAAGTTTCATTAAATGATCTAATTATCTTAATAATCTAATATTCACGTATAATATTAAGTAAAGTATATTACTGATTTATTTATTTCCTTTTTTATACTATTATTATTGTGATTATCCTATTTCTTAAATATACCTTTTTAATAATAACATGTTCAACTAAATAGTATAATTTATTCAGAAACATTTTCTTATGGCAACACATGTAGTAGCTCCAAGCGTACTTAATTGTTCAGTGCAGAGTTGTTGCTCCTCGAGGTCAGAGTGTTGTACCTTGTTTCATATAAGTTTAAATAATTATCATTACTATATTAAAATTTTCTATTATGCATTAAACTGAATACAGTTTGCACATAATTATACATTAAATATAGAAAATTATAATATAAATTTATAATATTAGAAGATAAATGTTAAGTTTGCTTTATCTTTTTGCATAAAATAAAAGTAAAATGGTATTTTTTTAATCAGAAGCGTTATGCAAATACAAAGAACTGGCCCTCGAGGTTCACAAAATTCGTTGAATCGTCCTGTTTTGGAAACAACTCATCAGCGTCCGGCCTCAGCGTACGTGCAGTCTCATAATCAGCAACAAGCTTACAGTAATCAGCTGCCACAATACGCACCACCTCCTCGCTCCCAATCATCTAGGGACATTATACGACAAGAGGCTAAATTACAAGAGATGCAAGAAGAAGTTCGTAGACGAGAGTTGAGGGGTCAACCTATAGCCCAATACAGACCACCAGTTACGTCATACAGCGCGAGACCAATTAGCGCGGCACAGGCTGCTAATGCAATAAGACAGCCCTCAAGACCAATGGGTTATTCGCAAAATTTGGGTCCATCTTCACCCACTTACGGACCTAGACAGACTGGACAGTGTTATGCTTACTCGGATATGCAATATAATCAACACAATCAGGTTAACTTCTTCATTATTCTTTGTACATTTACATTTGTACATTTGCCATTGTATGTTGATAGATGATTTCTTAAATCATAATTATAATTAAATTACCATATTTCAGAAATAACTAATTTTTGAATTAAAAATAGTATTGTTAAAGTTATTTGGTTATTTTTTTTCTTGTGCTTTAATTATATATTTTCTGAAAATTATATTTTTGTATTAAATGTATTTTATTATAGTCTCTCTTTTTTAATACATTGCAGATGAACAAACAGCAGCAGAAAGTTCCTAACCAGTATGCGGTGATGCCTAAAAACATGCAAAATTATAGTTCTCAAGATCCAAATAGGCAATACCAAATTGACCAAAATCAAAGACATTACGGGGGCCAACAACCGCAAAATGGAGGGCAATACTCCTCGAATGGACCACATATGGAAAGACAATATTCGCATGATAACGTTATGGGTCATAGGAACCAAAATGGCAGCGATACAAATGTCAACACTCCAGATAGTGGACAAAGTAGAGGATTGACTTCCGAGGAAGGCTACGAGGAAAGTCCACCACCACCCTTGAATACTTCTACGCATCCGTTGTACAATAAGCAGACAACAGATTCCAGGTTTGTATAAAGAGAGATATCTTTAAAGTGAAAAAAAGTGATGTATACGATAGAATACGTTATGAAACATCTTTAATTTTCTATAACAAAGGTATACCGCTAGTATGCAAGATCCACCTCGAGGAGGATATTATCCCGTTGGAACAACTCAACAACCACGTCAGTACCAATTTAATGCGTCAAACCCATGGCAAAGAGAAGAAAGGGAAAAGGTAAAAGTTTTATGTCATTTTAACAGATAAGCTGTATAACATCCAAAAAGCTTAAAAATTGATGTAGATGCAAAAACAAAAGCAAAGTTTGTTTACATTTTGTATTCCAAAAACGATTATTTTTCAATACCATATCTTGTATAATAATATTATTATAATTGTGTATTATTTAATTGATTGTTTCACTATATTTCGTAACTGTTTTCAATTATTTAATAATTGAGTGCAAATTCTTAATTTCATATTTGTTTGCATTATAATTATATTTACAAATAGTAACTTTAAAGTTAATGTTTGTATTATTTAATTACTTTCCATAAAGGAACAAGCAAGGAGAAGGGAAGCTGCTCGACAATGGCGTGATCAACAAATTGCAGAATTGAGTGCAATGCCACACCGAACACCTCAGCAAGATGAGCAACTGCGAGCACTACAGTTAGAGAGAGACTTCCAAAAACGAGCTGAAGAAGCTGCAAATCAACAGGATGATGACGAAGACAGCAATGACTTGGACAATGAAAGCGAACAGCGTATGCAGGGCTTATTGCACGTAGCGACATCTCCGGAAAGAAATACTCAAACTTTGTCACGGACAAGTTCCAACAATCAATCGATTAGAGGTGCTCTTACCCCTCAGCCGGTCTCCAGTCAACTACAGTCGAGTGTTTTGCCGACACATCAGGGATTGGTCGGTTTTTATTCCTTAATTTATTATTCATTTTCATATAAAAAAGAAAACAAACTTTTGTCTTTATTACAGAAATTTTTTTTTATGTTTTAAAACATTATTTGTTTTATTTATAATATAATACTTTCATTTGATGATTGACACTTACATAATGAATTATAAATTGTTATAGTTATTTATTTATCATTAGCTTTATTTTGATTCTTTTAATTTCAATAGATTTTTAAATTAAATTAATTATAATATTAAACATAATTCTTTATTCCATCAATAAATTAATACAATCGGAATAATATTAGTTAAATATTTTGTTATTATAGAGTATGAGTAATTCATATTCGAGTCACGATAATGTTCATCAGCACTCGAATCTAAATCAAAATATGTCATCCTCATACGCTCCGACAAATGCTAATCTCGGATTAAATCAAAAGACAGCTTCTCTTGAAGAAAGAGAGAGGCAAAGAAGAATTGATGAAATGAAACGGAAACAGTCGGAATACGAAGAGAACCAGAGAAAACGTGAAGAGGATTTGAAACAACAACAAATGCAAATGCACCATACGTCGTATCACCAACAGTCGAATTTAAACAAAAATCAGCAACTACACCCAGGCATGCTGCGACTTGATAATTTAGTTATCAATGGTCCAAGCTCTCCTGGTAAGTATCTTATAATAATTTATTTTTCATTAAAAAATATAATGTTAATTTATACTTATAATCGCGAACTGTGCTAATTATAAACTCTTTTCTAAACTTCTTTCATGATCTGCTATTATTTAAATAATATAAAATAATAGCAATCTAACAATTGTACAGGAATATTTTTATTCAAAATTTAACTTTAACAATATATGATAAATATTGACTTCAATGAATGTAACCAATTTTATATACAATAAAATACAACTTTCTCTCAGTTAACACTTTCAATTATTCATCTACGTACATAAATAATAAAATTGAATAGACTGTTTTAAAATTAGAAAAAAATTGTTAATTAATTGGAAGAGTTCATCGGTTGATAAATTGATCTTTTGTTGCAGCGTCGCAGAACGGTGGAAACGAGGCACCGCCGCCGCCCGAGCGCGGCTCTAGTTACGCCGTGATGTCCCAGCAAAGCGCGCTCAGATCTAATAGCTCGACCGCATCTGGTACGCCCATCGGCGCGACAATCAAGCGCGTATCGTTCCACGATCCTAACGCCAACACGGAGCCTGCGCGCAGCGTCACCAGCGCTCTCAACACGTCCGCGACCGTCACCATGGACACCATCAGAGAAGATCCGAACGTAAGTAATTTTCACCGGCAAATTGCCCTGTCAGAGTTCATACGAAAAACGAAAATCCTTTTCCAACAACTGCCCGCAAATATATTCTTTCCCCAAAAGCTTTCCTTCTTTCACAACTTTAATACACTCTGCACACCGGTTCCACTTTCCAGCACAATTTTTCTCTCTTACTACACTGTGAATACAACTAGCGACCCTTCAATCTCCTTTTACTTATATATTTTAAATTTTATTTTCATAAATAACACAATTAATTATTCTTTGTTTTTGTATTTTGTTAAGTATTAATTAAAAATTAAAGAAAAACATGTTTTGTCGAAACGCATCCACCCGGCAGGTATACAAGTAAGGTATTGAGCAAAGCGTGCGATTTTTTGGTCGTGTGTTATCATCCTCATACTCGCACACCATTGCATGAATCTGTTTGCCTCTCTCTCTATCTCTCTTTCCCTTTTAGCACAGAGTGCAACAACCCCACGTTCATCGATGTTCTTCATGCACCCTCCTACACCCCTTATTCCCCTCCATTCTCTTATCTACGCTCACATTCATTCAACATCACAGTCATTGTGATCACTGTTCTTGTTGGAGTTTTTGGTGTTTTGTGGTTGTTTTAACTTTGCTTCTCGAGTGGAGTACCGAGTTTTTAGTGACTCGCGATCAATAACGTTTTTGAAGTTTGAGTTAGAATTAAGTATTACAGACAAAAATACCTGTAATTTGTTTTTATACAGAAAACAGGATTTAATTGCGCATTTACATTTTGTATAGAAAAAATGTTATTGATCGTAAAACGTTAATAGTATTTTGTGATGATATTTTATTTATAAGTTTTATTTACTTTATTTAGTTAAATAAAATTAAATTAGTCTGATATATGATAAGAATTTTAGGTACTTTGATAGTATATTAGTTTTATAATATTTTACTCTTTAGATGTTATTTTATTCTTTGGATTATACTTTAATTATGCAGAATTGAATGATAAAATTGTTGTAATATCTACAAAATGTTTTAAATTGTCAAAAAAATAGATTTTTTAACGTTTTTGTAACAATATAATTTGTCTTTGGAATGAAAACTTATAAATAAAATATTTTATTGATTTCTTTAATTAATGAAATGATATTCAATTATTCAACTTCTACTCTGCATTCAACTCTGTGAAATATATATATTGTGCATGGATAAAGTTCCGATTAAACCGTTAATTTAAAAATCCAACTTTAATAATACAGTCAGATGATTTAAAAAGTTCACAATGAAATATAAATGAAAAATAATACCGATGTGGTTTTAGTAGAAACCTTTAATCGATTTAATTAATTTAAAACAATGTTTCTAAAGAAGATTTGACATAATAAATCCACAGAATTTCATAAATGACGCGGAGAATTTGCTCGCCTCGCCAAAAACGCCGGAGGGTCCCGGAGGTTTTGCACCAGCCACTCCTGGAGTTATTGGCGCACAAGAAGTTTACAAGTTAGTATCATTTTATTTGTCCTTGTGTAAACATATTCCTTTCCTTCAAAAGAAGCTATTGAATGAACTGCTCTGTTAAATTAACTACAAATAATTAAGTATTGATAAAAGTTAAAGATTTTTATATTTAAGCAAGCTCAAATTGAATGGATTAATTTATTCTTTAAATGATTTATTAAACAGAGATCCGCGACAGAAACGACTGGCTGAGAAACAAAAGCAGCAAAATTCGCAAATGGGTGCAGTGCCGGAGAAGTTGAGCTTTAAAGAGAAGATGAAGATGTTTGCGATGGAAACCGGCGAGGATGGCACGCCACGTGACAAAGTGAAAATTTCACGAGCTCAACGTGAGATCGATAATATCGCGAGCCCATTGAGTCCGACGAACAATAACAACATCAATCGAACTTAAAAGCTCTTTGACAGCCAACAATAAGCACCGCTAATATACAAAAAGTCACAATAATTTTGATGCGACTCGACTTTTATCGAATCAGATAAACCCTTTAACTTATATGAATACAAAGCCCGGAGGAGACACGTATGACGTTTTTATTGTAACGTTAAAAAAATAGGCTTGAAATTGATGACAAATTAAATTAAATTAAATTAAAATATAATGAAACAAGAATAAACTAAATCCACGAAAAGTCGATGCCTTCTTGTTGCGTTTGGCAAGAAAACAACGAAGCACGTTGGATTTTGACCTTGAACCGTTTGTAACATTTCCCTGACGAAATGTCGACGACAAACGCTTTTTTGTCTTAGAGAATTTTACATACTCTAATCGTGTCTTAGATAACAAAATTAAATTAATATTGTATTATTATAAACAGATCATTACCAAATGTATTTCGTACGAATCGGTCATTGTTTTAAAGAAGAACAATTAAGAATGAGAAATTTGGTTCACGATGACAGGGTCATTCCTCGGACTCGGACAAAATTGAACGATTACAATACCACGTTACATTGTAATGATATATTTTTGTATGTAACAAAGGAAAACTCGATATTATTGTTATTATTATTGAATTGATGAGAGTGCACGTGCGTCTATATTCATCCCCGCATTATATATAAATGACTGTACCTTTTCATCGAATGTATATAGAGTTTTTCGCGGTAACGTACGAGGAACGTGTCATACATTCCGTTTTTTGCCGTTTCAAATTTCGTCCGAGTATATACGCACGCGCGCGCACGAATTATGGTTTTGCTAATATTGCGGCACCAAATCATCGTCATTATTACTTTTATAATTTTAATTCTCTTTTTATAACGTTTATTTTAACTTTTATTCTGGCTCATCGCTATGACTTATTGTCACATTTAAGAATCATTGTTTCAATATTTTCAAAACTGTACTTCGTCTATACATATGTATGTAGTTTTTGGTGTAAATATTATCGCGGCATTGAGCGCAAAAAATCAGTCGTTTAAAGTTTTTGAAGTTGTTGAGAAACATTGACTGGTTATGTTTGATGATTAATGATCGTTTTAACAATTGACATTGTTGATCGCTTTTTTGCGCGCGACGCCGCTTCGTCGAACGACGTCGTTTGACGAACAAATCCATTCGTTCGTAAGGCTTGTTTCGAACAATTTCCGACAATCCTTAGTGCTCGTCTCGTTTGGTCAAACTACTTTGACTTTAGTCCAAGTTTAGTTAAAAGCTGCTCCGGGTAGGGACTCGTGAAAAATTGACTCTGAAATTTTGAACCCATAATGGATCATCGATCAACTATGCAGTTAATCGGTCGCTTTGAAGGGCAGCTAATTTTTTCGCGACGTGTTTCATCGAATTCTTTCAAATTCTATGGACCCGTCGGAATACGGCAAAATTTCAGAACTAAATTTCAAAGTCACGTTTCGTATTAAGCAACGCTCACGAATAACGCTGTATCAACTTTTTATATAATCGTACAATAAACAATTTCAAAAACATCCAGGGTCATGTTTTATTCACAGTCTCTGCAGGAGCGTCCTCCTTTTTTCATTTCGTTTCGACATTTTCTTTTGCTTTCGAGAAATTGATCCAAATATTCCTTACGAACTGAAGACTATAATAATCAAATTATGTTTAGTGATAATCAATGATTCATTAAATTTAATAGATTATAACGATATTTGCAAACCTAAAGCTAAGATTCCAAGAATAACAAAATAAGAAAACAGGAGTTATAAATAAAGAGAAAAAATCACACACATCGAGCAATGCTCCAAAGAGCTTAGCGCAAAGAGCAGCAATACTAGTGAATAATTAATCTAAAATTCCTAATTATAATTATTGCGAGTAATTGTAATTTAAATGAAAAAAGGGAAGGAAAACTGCGATCGAAAAGACAAGAGGGAAAGTTCGTCATTGCCTACGAAAAAGTAGAGTTTTGTTAATATAAAGTTGAAATAAACAATCGAATCTTCGAACACAACGTCGGACTGTATAGGTCGAGTATTCTTAATCTTGTATGTGATATAAAGTAGGCCTTTTTTGAAAAGACGGCGACAAGTGGAACGAACTCTGTTATACATTAGTAACTTCGTAGTTTGTACTTGACGAATTTTGAGCCCCTCACGAATTTTATTTTATTTATATATGTATATGAATATATAATATGCTTTCTCTTTTTATTTTCTCATAATCATAAAACATAATGTAACTATTTTTGCGTCACATTTAGACAGATGCTGCTCTTTATCATTCTTATTTCGTGTTGAATTTCTAATTTGTTGAACGATTGTGGGAACAAAGTGCGGTTAAAGTTCTGATCTTGAGTTTTGACATTCGGATGTATATCCCATAATTTAGTCAACTATTCTCCCATCATTGTGTATAGCGAAGATGTTTACACTATATTTTGTAACACCGCTTTAATTGTCTTACCGCAATAACGGAAGGTCGCGACGATCACGCGAACATCGATAACATTACGATAATGTCGTATTCTATCGATAATTATTAATTGTATTTTTAAAAAGACATTATATTTTTTAATTACTGTATTATGTCATTATCGAGGTTTAATATAAACGATAAATAAATATTACGAATCTAATTCATTGCATTCGTTTTATTTCACCAAAACAATCAGTCGATATTAGTATTCATTTATACAATTTTATCGTGAACGTTGCTTTCAGTTTTCAAATTTTCAGTAAATAAATATTTTAGATTTATAATTTTAGTGATTAAAATAAACTTTTATAACATTTATGTCGAAAATTAATATTTCTTGTATCCGGGTGACATAAAACTTTAATAGTTCATTATGATACGTGTTGTCATGTTAATAAAAAAGTATAATTAATTATACGTCGAGAAAAAAGCTATAATCCATAATAATAAGATGATAATTGTGTTACGTTGGCATATTAATTACGCGAATATCGTAAACGATATTTTTCTACAATTAGAAAATAAGAAAATAGAAAATAATATTTTATTAAATTTGTTTCACGTATTTGATATAAACAATTTATTTGTACAATTTTTTAAATTGTTTTTTTATTTAAGTAAAATAGTTCAAAGCAATTTGTGGAATTAAAAGTTTGTTATTAATATATATTCAAACATTTTACTTTATTTCGTTACAAAATCATATAATAGTTTATATAAAATGTCATGCTAATTACAATTTAGTACATTATAATTTCACAAATGATTACACATGTATTAAAAATGCTATTCTATTTATAAACGTGTATCAATACACAAAAGTGCAATTAATATTTTGTAATCTAAAACTCTAAATATAAGCAAGTTCGCTGTAATTACGTATCAAAACTTTATAATTCAATCCGACAATAAGAACTATTAGACAAAAAATTAAAAAAATATATTTTATTTTAATTTGATAAAAGTGCAATTAAAATAAAAAAGTCGAAAACAATTGGTACCTTTTTACTTTTTTAATATTATAATATAATATTATAAACTTTTTGTGAGATTTTCAGGAGACAAAGGTCTTGCTACAGTAAGGTCTAAACGAGTTCCAGCTGCAGCTATAAGTGGGACTGTCAAGCAGCAGTCACAGTCTTCTGTACTTGTATCGTTGACACGAACAATTCTGTCATAAGGTCGCAGAATACCATCGCAAGGACCACCAGGTCTAAGACGATTTATGTAAACGCCACGTTCATATAAACCGTCCGATACAGAGAAACCGAAATCTTCATATATCGGATCTTTATGCAAGAGAACATGTACAAGTTGTTGATTTCTGGTATCCGTCGAAGGATAGTCTTGAGGGCTGGAACTGAAATTCGTAAGTTTTACTTTTAAGTACAATACAATAACATATCAACATTAATATGTATTAGTTGTCCTGTCAGTACTTATAAACAACGTGATAGTTTAATACATTGCATATTTATTTTATTGCAATAATATTTCTTCAAGAAAACTTCAAAGATATAATTACTATAAATATTACATATAGAATAAATATATACATTTAATAAATGAGTTACATATTGGGTTTTTAAGATTTTGCAGTTATTTTAAGTAAAGTTCAATTTACATTTATCACATTGCTCCTATTAATAAAATCCAATAATTACCACAGACCAAGTTATTAAACTGATAAATGTTCAAAATACTTGGACAAAGTTATTATTAACTTTGTCTAAATGAACCATTCACTAAGAAAATATATTAATTCCTCTCTGAATCATTTATGCTCTTAAGTATATCTTCAAAGCTTTTATTTTTATTTAAATATAATCAGCAATAAATTTTTAAGATATTTATATTTTTTATCATTTACCTAGGATAAGGTGGCATCGGTAAATCCAGCTGGCCACTATCAACGGAAGCAGTTTCCCACAGTCTCATAATTTCTGGTGCTGCTCCGTTAATTTCTCCCATTTCTCCCCACGAATCAACTGCGCTATCCACACTTGGCAAACTTTCGCGAGCCGACCGCAGAACGCCAGATGGATACTGGGGTTGCACAGAATCACTTGTCACGCTGGAATCACTAAAGCATTTATTTATTTTAACACTATTATAGGGATTTGAAATTGTATAAATATTGTTTATACCTTAAAGTAATGCATTTGTTCAATCAATATTGATATAATGTTTCCCAAGAAACTACAATTATTATAGTGATGTTATCATAACAACTGTTTTCGATAACTTCACATCATTATTGATTCAATAAATGCATCATCTTACGATGAAATTTATTTGCTCTTACCTTGTTTCCCCAACAAGATCCGGTTTTCGAACAGTTAAAGACACGACAGAACTTCCTGGTCTGTGAAGTAATTGGGCAGCTTGTCTAAGGTCACCAGGATCTAATTTCTGTCCATCAATAGCTAAAAGCCTATCTCCGGCGGTCAAACTACCCGTTCTGTATGCTAATGAACCCCGACGAACTTCCGTTATGATTAATTCCTCGTTTACTGTAAGTCCTAAATCTGGTTGACCTCCCAAAGGTCTAGCAACTCTTACAGTAAAGACCCCTGAACTCGGGACTACTGAACCTCCAACTTTATACTCTGTCACTAGTTCCACCTAAAAAATATATTTTTTCCAAAATTTAGAAAAAAATATTAGAACGACAAAATGCCTTATGATAGCCAGTGTAATTTGATTTAATGTTGAAAATCACCTGGGGAGATTCTAGTAAAATGGCAACTTCAGTCGGAGGCAAGTCTCTTATAATACGACGATTAATGAAAAGTACTTTGTCTCCAGGTAAAAGGACACCACTTCTTTCCGCTGGTCCACCAGGTTCCAAAAGATCAATCACATAATTTTGCCTATCCTCGGAAGGTCTCAAAGCTAGTCCTAAACTTCGATGATCTGGTCTCAGAACTATGGTCAAACTCTCTTTAGCATAAAGGGAACTATTTTGTTGAGCCTGTGGTTGGGCTCTTCTTTTAATGGTTCTACTGGAAGCACTCGGTGGTCTGGGAAGTATCTGAAGACGAGCAATTCTACTGTTTTCAGATGAGTTGCGTAACAATTTTGCAGCAGCTGTTGCATCCTGTACAGGTATGTCATCGACTGCTAGTAAAGTATCTCCAGGTTGTAAAGCACCGCATCTGTCTGCTGTACTAGCGGGTCGTAAGCTTTCAATATAAATACAATTTTGAATTTCTCGTACCGTTAAACCAAGTTCACCTAAATGAGAAATAAGAAAGAATGTTTATATTTATTTCAATTAATATGTACTTTTGATAAAACGTATTTTCAATTGATGTTTAAATAAATAACCATTGGAGTAATAAAAAGTTTACTTTTTTAATACAATGAATTTCAATGTATCAAAAATTAATTTCTAATTTTTTGCCACTTGAGTCGACTACCGGTACTTACTTGTAACGTCGTAAATATTTACATAGTTTTACGCAGAATCTGTCAATGAATGAAAATTGAATTTGACACAACTCTTTCATCCATTGATTACCGACATGAATATACTTCGAACTATTTTTGTAACCCTCTTATGTATTTCCACACATCTCTAACATTTTGATCTTGTTTATTTGGAATTCAATTAGACGAAAAAATACATTAAGAAATTAGAATTTATTTTCGGCAGCACGGGTATAAAAAAAAAACTTGAAAATTTTCCCTTCGCCACCATTTCATCCGCTTACCGTTGACGTAATAAAACTTGGAAATTAGAAAAAATCATACCTGAAACCTATTGTTCAGTTTTATAACAAAAAACTGAACAATAGATGACACAAATTTTACGTGAATTGCCGCGTTAAATTATGCCCATTTCCGCAACGCAAACAGCCACTTCATAAACTCTAACTCACTTTGTAACAAAAGCCAATAAACAAGCCCAAATTGACCGGCTAATATGCCCATAAATCCGGCAATTTCGCTTTGTTACAAAGTGATAGTTTTAATTGTAACTCGCGATGCAACTGCGATTGGGTTTAACGAGAGTTGGAAGGCGGTTCCAAGAATAAAACTCACTCGGTTCGAATGCGATTGCGAGCCGCCGTCCTCCCTGTTTAAGAGAACGCGCGTGACAGATTGCGCCTTCGTTGCGGGGTTAAACGGCAAGGTGCGGCAAAAAATGTTTCAATTGCCTTCCAGGCAATCATTTTTTATTTCCAGAGGAAGAAATAGTGTCAACTTTGTGTCTCAAATATGGATCACTTAAGGATAAATTATTACTAAGCATAGAGAGCGAAACAAAATTTATTAACGATCGCTTTAAATTGTGCTTTAATGCGTGAAAGGAGAATTGAAACAAAATTAAAAAACTGGAAATGAAAACATCAATTAGTTAACACTAATTGAGTCCAATTTCATTACAGATGATAAATAATTAAATGAAATTTGATTGGCCATAATTATAAGTGCTTTTTTGACATTAAGACTTTGTTTTTTAGCATTACTAGATGAGTGTAGCAGCAACACAGTGGTATTCCAGTCGGTGAGTGAATATTAAATATTTACATTACATTGTTATAAACTAATTATCAAAAAAGAGTATTTGTAAAGTGACATTATATGTTTTGAGGATTTGTCTCTTTTCTTCTTTATTTAATGATAACTTGAAAGAGAGAAATAATGTGCGCACGTATTTACGGTTTCACGGCCAACTTTAGAGAAAGCTTTACTTTTTAAGAATGGCTTTGTTAATACACGAATAATTAACTTTGGTATAAAATCATGAACAAAAATTAATTAAGACGATTTGTGTTTATTATTCAATTAAGAGTCTACATTTTTATTTAATAATATAATAAATAAATAAAATTTAAACATTTATAAATCTTATTAAAACAGTTGTTCATTTTGATTTGATGAAATATTGCTCGAATAATATTTACATTTTATTTTCAACTCTTTAATTATTTGTTGTTATTATTATATATAAAGCAATAATGTAAAATAAATGAACCAGAGTAATGCGCAGAATACTTTAAGAAACTATGAGTTGATAAACTTAATTGACTCATTTAATATTAGATTTTTAAGACCTTTCGTTTCTTCTTCAAAGTTTGAAAACATCAAAGTTCGAAGTATATATAATGTCATATAAGAATCATGTAAAATGTATTTATAGAAAGTTGGCGCGTCGAAGAACGTGCAGCTTTATATTCTTTTTTCGGAAGGGCGGCTAAGTAGCTTCGCCTCAAGAGGAAGACAAACAAGTCGTACCTGAACAGTTGGTTCACCGTGTTTATTCATGAACTCGGTTAAAATCGAAACAAAATACACCACACGGTTGAAAACATCGCAGACCGCAACCGGGTTACTGAAATAACCGCGACTGGGAAGTACGCTGACCAGCGCTAGAATAACAGCTGCTTTTTTCGCCAAACTGATCAAGAGGGTTCACTCTTGAGAATCCTCAACAAGATCTGTCTGACTCGAACTCGTAATATGATTTTTGAAAATCATCTCTATAATGAATGAATAACATCCTACGATGTCATTCATTAATTATATATCGTATAAATTGTAACCCATAATTATATGCTAATTAAATGCCAAATGAAGAAATAAATGCTATTTCTTTTTTTTAGAGTACCTTTTTTACGTTAGTGAATTTTTCTGGTGTTTTTGGTTATTTTTTTTAAGTATTACTCCATTATTTACAAATACTATTGCAGTAAATAATTTGACATTTACATATACGCACTCCCATAGAAATTCAACCTCTATGTCCAAAATAACTATATTATAAGCTCATACCCGATGCTGCCCTCTCCAAGTGCACCAGAAGTGGCCCTGATGTGGCAGCCCTAGCTTCCTCCATGTTCGCGACGTCGTACTCGATAGTAAGTGAAGCTATCGGCGAATCAGAAGTTCTGCGCAGTGCCCTTTGCGCATCCGCGAGCGTGAGTCCTTGCAATTCGGTGTCATCCACAGCAAGCAACCTATCGCCGGGCCTGACCCGGCCCTCTCTAGCCGCGGGTCCATCCGGTTTAACACCAGTAACTACTAGGGCTCTAGCAAGGCCACCTCGCAAAGTAACCCCGAGACTACCCGCCTCGCGTTCCACGCGCACCTGTGCGACCTTCGACGAGACTCCGCTAGGCGGCGACGCAAAGCCCCCGCAATCCGCAAGCGTATCCGCCTCGAATCCGCCATATAAGCTGGCAGGCGAGGGGAATCCCCCGAAGACGTCCTCGGAGTTTGAACTCGCCGAAGTCGCCACACTTCCAGGTCTCGCTCGGTTCTTCGAACGCATCGCCGCTAACCTCAAAGAACTAAACATCTTTGCCATCGGACGCGCGCCAACAATACACGTACTCGCGCCAGCATACACATGTTACGTGTATTTATACGCGCGATATAGACCATCCGGGTTCCCTTATTTCCAGATCTTAAACGCTCGATTGACCATCACATTTTGAAAGCGCCCTCTAGTATAAGTATCCTGCAATTTTCTGTAACAGTTGGTCACATTGCTTCGGGAATCACTTTAAATAGTACTCGTCAATGGATTTTTATAGAATCCATCAAATTATTAAATCAGCTCCTAGTTAATTATCCAAATTGTTGAGTTTCCATCATAATTTACTAATACAAAATAATCTAAATATCGGATTGATTTTAACAAATTTTTGTTTATTTATTTATTTTTCTTCTTAATGTCTTGAACTTTCATGAACCACTAGAACTATTTCAAAACTAAAGCACTTCTAGTATATAATTATTAAGCCTAAACATTGCTCAAAATACACTAGTATTCTTTTAACTAATCTAAAAACACGTAAAACTCACATCGCACTAATCTGTCACTTTTTTAACAAAAACGGAGCACACTCATGCATGTAATTAATTTGTTTCGTATTATACTGATTTTTATTTTTTTAACGTTATTTTAGCAAACTGTTTGAGTAATAATTGATGCTTCTCACAAGCGACGGATCTTCGGCACTTAAGAAGCGTGGAAAGTGCGTGTCTTCGGCCGGACGTGCGACGACTCTTGGAAGATGACCGTAGAGAACTGTAACGAGTGG
The DNA here is from genome assembly GCA_022817305.1 of Leptoteleia sp. ZL-2020. NCBI lineage: Eukaryota > Metazoa > Arthropoda > Insecta > Hymenoptera > Scelionidae > Leptoteleia > Leptoteleia sp. ZL-2020. The sequence continues at coordinate 40,410 of JABFPN010000014.1, read as the reverse complement.
TGATGAGACTCGAAAATAACTTCTCCGGTTAGGGCCGCATTTCGTGTTGGCGTTCGTTTCAGTTGGTACGATGGTGGGTTCTATTTTGGTCGCGCGCGGCCCTGCATCGCGCGCGTCCGCCCCACTGACGCGTCGCTCCGCGTAGCGTCAAATAAGTCTGAGCTTCTTGTTCAAAAGCTTTAGCTTTGGAAAGAGACGGCGTATCCGCGGTTTCTCTTAGCTCCTTTACTTTTCTTTTTTTTCAGCCATAAAAAAAGCCGAGATAAAAGAGTTGATATGTAGACAGAGCTGGAACATGTTGCTTTTTGCTGTTTAAATTCGCATTTGAAAAATTACAATTTGACACAAAGGACATGTAATATAAATTTTTCTATTCGTTATAATTTTAGTCGCGGTAATAATTTGATTACCATAAAATTGTGAACGAAATTTGATGATTCTGTATAAAATAGTTGTGTACTTTTATTTATTTGTTTATTTTTGTTTTACTTGCATTTATAAACTTTTAAATTTGTTTTAAAAATTGTGCATTCTTTAAACCATGTAATAGCTGAAATAACAGAATAATATTTCAAATTAAACAAGAAAATAATCAGACACATAATCAATATAATTATATATTACAGTTGACTTAAATATTTACGATAAAGAACCACGAAATATCTTTTACCGAGTATACATGTACGCAAATTTCCATGTTATTTTCTCAGCTCGATGTATAAAAAATTAATCCCCCCCTCCTACGCGTGCTGGCATTTTTACAAGACAGTCTAGACGTGTAATTTATGATTGTATATCGTCTGGAAATGTGTGAACTTTTATAATTCTAATATTACGATTCAAAACAACAGATCAATTAGTTGATAAAATAAATCATCATATTTATGAATTCAGTTTATAAAACTGGTAATTTAAATAATTAATTTATTTTTGGAGCATATTATTGAAATGATTTTATTCATAAAGTTTATTATTCCGGACATCATTTCTGTAATAGATGTGTGGTATTGAAATTGAACAAGATTATACAGTAAAAAGTACATTATCAATCAGTCTTTTATAGCATTAATTATTAAAATACTGATAAGCCAAGTGTTTGTACGTTCTTCATATTGCAATCTTTTAAATTTACTGAGAAAAATTGAAATTTTATAATAAATAATTAAATTTTGTAAATAAAAGCATTTTTATTTATTGCAATTTCAAGACATTGTACGAACTTCATGTTAATGAAGTAATGTCTATAAATTAATAAATTACTTGGTTTGGATATAATATTTCTGATCACATTAACGGTTTAACTTTTCCAGTGCAAATTTTTCATTTATAGCATACAAACAATTTCGTATCTTTCAATTTGGCTTGTACTAAATATAATTTTTATCCGTGAAAGCATTTAAAGCATAAATGATTAAACACTCGCGGACCATCCAGCAATTAAATATAGCTCCGTAAAACATAAAAAGCCGCCTTTTTAAAAGTAGTTTCTTTAACTCGAGAAATATACCTTCAATTAGTAATCCCATAAAGTAAACAAACTTCGTACATTTTAATTTGCAAAATTAAAATAAAAACAACAATAATAGGAATATTAAAAAAAGCTGCATATAAATTTCGTGAAATGAATTAATACAATATAAATATTTCTGAAAATATAAAACATGATAATGTAAAAAGTAGAGACTGTTTAACCTTCTGTTATTGCATTGAGAAATATTTCACTGAAAAAGTGACTATACTTTAAAATAAATTGAACCCTTCAAGCCTATTATACAAGTTATTTGTACTATTTTAGGAGAAAAAATTAATTTTATTAGATGAGTATAGCGCGACCTCTGAATTGTGTTCTTATTCGGAAGTAAAAAACATGATTGAAAATGTATTATTTTAGTTATTAATGAAATTAATAAGAACACAATTTTACTATCGGAATCGTGTGTAGAAGGTTCGGAAACCTTCTCGTGTCGCGTCTTGTAAAAGTAACAAGTGAATCGCGTGAAGTACGAGTAGTGCCGTCGAAACATCGTGTGAAGTGCGAGTAGTGCTGTCGAAACATCGTGATAGTGACGCAGAGACGCAGAAACGCAGTGGCACTGTGCACTGTTCAGTTGGTGAGTGAATATTAAATATTTACATTATATACCCATTAACGAATAAGTATAAAATTGCGTAATGACATCTTTTTCTTATATTGTACAAAATGGAGCGAGCCCATACGGCCATCAGTGAATTACTGGATATGCCTATATAAAGTATACACTACTTAGAATTAGAATTCTATGGCTACGTTTTTATTTGTACTAAAAATACTGGCATTATAACTGCCAGTTTAGCTAAACGTTCCATGATTCTACACGGAGAGAAATACCGTTTGATAAATTGCAACATATACAGGCAATCAGTGATTATAATGTCACATTTAACATTTTTATAAGACAAATTTCATATTATACAAATAAACTTCGGAACAGTACAACTCACGTTGTAATTTTTGAAACTTTTTAGAAGCACTATTCAGAAATTTATTTGTATATGAAATCTGTTTTCCAAAAATGCTAAGTGTGTATATCAACCTATATACGTTGTAATTTATCAAAGGGCATTTCTCTCCGTGTAAGCGAGTGTCACAGGCCTAGTTATGGTGTACTCAGAAAGTGACATTATAATATGTTTTGAGGATTTGTTTCTTTTTTTCTTCATTTAATGATTTCACTGCCAAAATTGGGGAGAGCTTTACTTTTTAAGAATGGAATGAAATTGAATTTTCAATTTCTTTACGAACATGTTAATAATTTTTATAAAGTCCCTTCTCGCTTTAAACGTTTATAGAAAATATACATAAACTAGTTTGATAAGAATTATTTAATACAAACCATAATAATTTTTCATAAATCCTTTTCTCACTGTTTTTAGTACAGAGTATATTTTCCATTAATGTGAATATATTTTCCTTTCCATTTTCTATTTCTAGATCCATGATTTAATGTTGAGCTTCAAATTTTATTTTCAATTTTTTTTGTCCCTCCTTACATTCAGAGTGGTGCCAATCGACAAAGGATAATTGGTTCGGTTGATAATTCAAGATGAATTAAGATTTCTTTCCTTTTACTACAAGCAAAAATACTTTGTTCGTTAGTTCAAAGTTTTATTTGAATGTTCTCGTTGCAATTAGTACGATGCATCGATGGTTATTTCGACAAAGAAATATTGTCCGCGATTCATTTTCATTGAATATTTCCTTGTCCTCGTTTCTTTACAGAAACATCTTTACGACTGGGTTGTATCATATGAGATCGAACTCGCATGATTCATTATCCAATAAAAACTGTCGGTTCGATTAAGCATAGCATAAATATAATTGATTTTAAATCTTTTTACATCATTTATATAATTTGTTTTATTTAACGCTCTATAAACCATGTATTTAATTAAGAAAAAATTAGTTGTTTATAATAATTGATGAATTTGCATTCATAAATTTATCTAGAATAATAAAATATAAAATTTTCTCTGAAAAAAAGACATTCATAAATATATAGGTTTTTAGTAATAAACCAATAATAGTAATATAATGAATTAAATATTTATTCATGATGTTTCGATCTACGAAAATTTATCCAAAGCATATAATTGTTTGTTTTCAATAATTGACCGTAAATCCTTACTTACACAACAATGCATATAAACACGTTAATCTAAATACTTAAAAAATTAAGTATTATAAAAGATTAAGTATCTATAATCACTACTTGATGCGTCTAATCACATTGAAAGTCACCCAGGTTACAAAAAATTGAAATACTTATCTATTTGGTCACATCATGACCTCCGGTTCTTTTATGAACTTATGATCCTATATATAGCTTTATGCAGAATTCTAGATACCGACATTTGAAAGTCAAGCATCGAATCATGAAGATCTTCTATTTTCTTACTTTGTTGATGACCATTTTGGCACTGTTTTCTTCTACTTTCGCAGAAAGTAAGTCTTTTTTAACATTCTTCCTTGAAATCTCACATTCAATCAACTTAAATTTCTACATGTAGAAATAAAAGATCATACATCAATGCAAAGAATATCATATATTCTATCACGCGGGAAAAAATACTTTGTATGGCTCACAGCAAAATAACATTGACTCAACAACAAAACAATAAGACAAACATGCAAGGTCACCGCGGTATTATTGTGTTGGTCTAACAGCGCACCTTCTTTTGTTTTACCGAAATTATATGACTTTTACCGACAGAGTACGGTTTACTATATTCACAGCATAATTTGTATTAGTTCACCATGTAGGATCAACAGTGTATAGCCAACAATGTTTAGCAGTGTTGATCTTATACCATTATTTTTTCCCGTGCATATATTCTAACATCGAATATGACTATTTTAGTGATATATGTAATTATATTATATATATCACTTTAACAGAACCGTTACGGATTCGTGCAAGTTGAAGTTCAAATAAGAACTATCTTTATAAATTATTAAGTTGTTAGACAAAATATTTTCTTTCTCACAGAAACGTGCACCGAAGATGAATGTAGAGAGGCTTGCGGACATGTCGGGGGTATTGCAGGAGGCCCCGGGGGAAAATATTGCGTTGATGGCAGCTGTAAATGTGCCCTGTCTCCGGTAAAATAAAGACGTCAATTTCCATGTCAATCAACTCATATAATATTACAACTTTCCAGACTTTATGTACTCCCTTCATGTGAGAAATTAAAAATGATGCATTCATTTTTCGTTTTTTCTTTTGCCCTTGGTCGTAAAGGTATCAGTTTCGAATATTTTTACTTTCTAAATACTATATACATTTTATTATTTATTTCAAGTTCATTTTTTGCTTAAAATCAAAAATTATTTATGAGTTGCTACACTGAAATAAATTTATTACTAGTTGCCTACTATATTTATAATAAATTCTAGTGTCATTGTGAGAGGATCGTAGCCTAAATTTTTTCAGTCAGGGATATTTGAAATAACATTTTCTATCTCTTCATAACAACATACCCGATTTATTATAAACTATAATAACGACTAAAATTAAATTTCTCTCACTATGTGCAAGAAAACAATGCAATGTACTTTAATCTAAATTTTTAACATATGAGTTCTGTTTCTAAAGAAAGAAACTATTAACGACCACTTTAAACTGAATCTAACAATGAAAAAGAGCTAAAATGAAAGAAATCAACAAGCTCTACTCATGAGACTAGACGAATGATGGATGGATAAAAAGACAAAACGATGAAAGGAGACGTCAACTGGAAGATTTTTACTGAAAGTTACTTGAACGACAAAGGGAAGAGCATCCGAACATTAACATTCTCTTGAGCACGATGCTTTTCTGCGATCAAGCGATGCTTTTGTTTATCAACACCACTTTAATTGTTCATACTTCTATTAATATTTAATTTAATAAAATTTCTGCATAATATATCAGATTTTGTATGAAGACTGATAAAACGTTGGTTTCTTTTCTGACATAGAACAGCTTCAAAGTAAAATATGAAGTAAATGTCCACAGTAAAATTATATAACATCAAGTAAATTTCCAATGTAAGGTTGAATTGACCTTATTACAGATTAAAATTTCCGCATTATTTAATTCGAATTATTATTTTAGCTTAATAATAACATTATTGTGTAATTATTTTAAACGTGTCGCTTTTCTTGAATGAAGAATTGCGTATTAATTACTAATTAAATTCATAATGTTGAAGCAAAGGGTTAAAATTAGATCACTTAATTGCTCATTTGAGCTTTCGGACTGCACAAACGAATTGAAGTGGGAGTTAAAATAAGCACTTCAGCGTTTGAGTGAACGCTCGCGGAAAATGAGCGAGACAGAAAGACGAGTGAATTAAAGCTTTAGCGAAAGAAAAACGAGCGAGATAGAACATGCATATGTGCAAAGAGCTTTATCTAACGCAACCGAAATTCTACCACTTTAAATTATAAATAACGCACATCTAAGCATAATGTACCTAGCAAGTTAAATATGAACAAAGATAAAATTTAAATATTAATGAATTTAACATTTGATAAGTGAGTTTTGATGAGTAAATAGAAAAGAAAATTTAAATAATAAAATAGCTGCATATACTAAAAGAAAATTCTGTATTTATTAAGAAGAATAGATCAGGAAAAAAAAATAATGGTAGAAATTACAAGGATAATTAGTCAATTTATTATCGATTTTTACCAAGATTATGGGAATTTTTTCATTTTTTTATTAAAACTGACAAGGTGTTGAAAAATAGGAAAAACATAAATGTGACAATCATGACCTTAAAATAAACGAGTCTAGGAAATCAGGTACTGGCTTAATGTATTAAAATTATTTTCCACAAAAATATATTTGACTGAAAAAATCATTTAAAAAACAGATATCTGATTTTACTTATGCGAACGATTTATTGATAGAATAAACAAAAATTTGTGGTCGTAAATACAATACAACGTACAAAAATTAGATGCGACAATTAATAATGAATAATTCTAAAGTTGAAACAATTACGTTGATCGACTGACGATTGACAACTGTCATCGCATTCTACAACACTGACTTTGCAATAAAATATGGTAAAAATGTTAACGCATCCGAAGAAAAACTTCGACTTACAAAAATAGACAATGAACTGATGGGCGACATTTCGCATGCATTCGGTCAAACATTTTGAAGAACAATATTTTTCCTGCGGATGCGTGTACGGAGAACAAAGAATAAAATTTGAAAAGAATAACGTTGAATAAATACAAACGACAAAATGTTTCAGTTTCAATAAATTAAATAATTCTTTGACTAATATATGTACAAAATTGCCTTTTTACAACATGTCTTTTTTGATTGAAGTTACAAATGTACCGATAAACTTAACAATTTTTGTACCAAAAATTTGGCATATAAATTGCAATATATGTTAATTTTACTCTTCTTGATTATCATTATATGTAGTTTTACTTTTATACAATGTACGATTGAAAAAGTGACAATTTTATCAATTGTTTATTTTGGATAAGATGTTTGCGAAGGCTCCGAAAATATAGTTAAATTTAATTAGTACATAGCATTGAAAAAACAATAAATTTCACAATCACAAAATAATAAATTATTTTTTGACAAACATATTATCAATCATAAAATTAAACAAAGAAATTTTATTTGAAAAAATTAAAGTCAATCAAATTTAATATGAAACACAATTTCGAAGACACATAATGAAACAATTATGCACGCATATTTCAAACAAGTTACTCGTATGTCAATTTGTTCATATCATTAACAAATCGATACCTCCCAATTTGATTAACCTGTTTGAAACTATTTAAATTACTATGCCTTCTCATCTGGTCATATTTGAGACACTTTAAATAGCTTTATCTCGTTAGGTATAATTTAAGTTATTAAAATCTAAGTTTGACAGTTTTTAAGAAATCGTGGAAACAAAGCGGAAAAAGTCAACATTTATGTGTTACAATTATATTTAATTAATAGTTCTGAGTTTGATACGCTGAGAAAAATATTACAAATAATGTTCCTGTTGTTCCTCATATTTTTTACAAAAAGTTATGATTATGTATTATTAATAAAAATTAACTACCGAGATATACTATTACAAGGTCGATCAATTGAGACAAAGTATTATAAAGTAATTCCCTACCATTACACAGAAAAAAAGTTTATCCTAAAATTTACTACATTGTTAATAACTTACGTATATGTCTGCACTTATGATAGAAATATGATAGTATATATCATAAGTGCATCATACATCTGCCAGTTATTATATAATTTTTTCTCAGTGCACTTACGCATAGTAGAAGGAGATAGGTCAATCTAATTTGGAGGCGTCAAAATACAATTAGATTAAAATAATCTTGACATTAAAAAATCTGAACATTTATCGAATACAAAAATCAGAATGTCTTTGGCTTCTCACAACTTCATGCAACTCACTAGCTCCTCACACTTTTTCTTACATAAAAAGACGTACATTTAAAATAAAAATGCATAGAATCCTGTTTCTAACATCACATTGGTTAAGAAAAAAATTCTGTTTCTTCATTGCACGTAACCTTTCATTTAAATAATTCAATTGAACAGGATTCTATGAATTACCAAGATTATTCAAGACTTCTGAAAAAAGAAGTTTGATAAGTCTACAAATTGAAAAGAATTCTTTTCTTAATTTTCAAATCGAAAGACTTTCTTTCTTTATTTTCAAATTAGGAGACAGAATTCTTTTTCATCTGAACAATTATTTTCGAAAGAAAAAACATTAATTGATTTTAGTTTTGAAAATAAATCTGGAAAAATTTATGAGGATCAGTCTGTCGCATTTGGATTTGTATATGAAAATCCACGGAAAACATCTTGATCCATCGATGATAATATTTGATCGGGAACAGGGGTGAGTCGGGGTCTTTCAGCCGTGAAAGCTGTGTCAAAGTATCGAGTGTCCAATGTATGTTCTACTGCTGGCTTGAAAGGTGCTTCCAACTGTCTCTTTTCCAATTTTTCCCACATAATGCTCTGAAAATATAATTAAAATATTTCTTACAAATGTCAATTTTCCATTTCAAATGGCATTTTTTATTTAAATTGTATGCTTTAATTGAATTGTAAGTCTTACCATTTAATGGCAAGTTTTACCACCTAATTTTCTCAGAGCAATTATGATTCGCATATTGGTAGTAAAATTTAAATTCTTTTGCGCAAGATTGACACAAAAAAAATTTTCTACAACATATTTGTGTATGCTTCGTCAAAGCTCTCCGAGAAAAAAACGACTTATCACAAAGGGAACATGTAAAAGAATCTTGATTTCGATATATGTTATTATTATTATTTCCTTGTTGTTGAACATCATAATATTTGTTGTTAGAATTCATTTTTCTTTCACGTTTTTATTCAAGCGATAAATTAATATACTGAATTATTGTATCTATATATAAATGAACAACATTGAATATTAATGAATCTTTTTTTCAATATATGCATTGATTATAATAACTTACCAAATGTAAATATATATTATATTTCGTAGGAATTTATAACAATTGTAATATTTTGTTTGAAACTTTTACAAACACTAAAATAAATTCTTCGATTTTACATTGAAACAATTGAAACACATATAATATTAATAATTTTCATTGAAGGTTATAATATGTTTTTTATTGTGTTAAGTTTGACTAAAAGTAAATAATGTTGTTATTAGCTTTGTTTTGTTTTGTTTTATCTATCTATTCCATAATTGTAAAGTTTAAATTTTGTATTTAATAATATAACTTCAAATAAAATAATGTAGATTAATAAAAATTAAAAAATATTTACTCTAGAAATAAATTCTATTATATATAATATTATAATGTATGGTAATATTATAATATATATACATATATGCAATAATTCTTACGATGTACTTAAGTAAAAATTAACTTATTTTATAATTTTTTCCGTGATTATGTCCAAATGTATTCATAATATTAAGTATAGTTATGAAGTATACTAGAAAATAGAGCAATTTTTATTGTTTTATCTTTTTTCACTGTAAATAATATGTATAAAGTAAATTTAAAATCTAATCATCATCTAAAAATAATAAACAAAATATTCTCATTAAACAATAAATAATAATCATTCAAAAATATTCGGTATTTATTATCAATGTTCTATAATTCTTAAAAACTGTAACTGCAAGATCACTTTCACAATGTGATTCACAGATTGCATATTAGTAGAAATAAATCATGAAAATTAAATTGATCTTGATTACATTGAATTTAGAAAATGTGGATTTGTCAAATTTTATTATTAAATTCTGATTTGAAAAGTTCTTTCAATGACGCACCTATTATAAAGCTATAAAGTCAATTCCTTTAAATACATTTCTCATCAACTTTGTTGCAATAAGATGTAATAAATTATTAGTAAAAACATATTACTAAAAGTTCACAAATGTTTACGAACAATATTCTGGGTATTGTATGTAACTGATTATTCATTAAATCGTTATATTAAAACAAAAAGTTAAATAATAACAATAACATTATTTCCTGAAAATCTTTTCCATTTTTGTTTTTTTGTTTTTCAGATTAATGTATTCTGACAAATATGCTTCACCTGGAAAAATGGGTGGATCGCAATTTCATGTCCCGGTAGCCTTTTGCCCGAATCCTTTTCTAGCAAGCAGACGAGCATATCTGTAGATTCTTGGCTGAGATAACGAGGTATGAATGGCCTTTCGTTACAAATACTCCAAAATAATTCATCTTCATCACAGCCAGAAAACGGCGACTGGCCGGTCAGCATTTCGTACAGTAAAACCCCAAAGGACCACCAGTCCACAGATTGATTGTACTTCATTCCCTTGATGATCTGTCAAAATATAAATGTTACAGTTTTTGCACGTCACATTAAACAGTCTTATCGTCTATCTTCATTATAAACGTACCCACAGAAGAATTGCAAAATTGCACTGTCAAAATTAACGTGTGCACTCGAAAATACTTTAATGACATCAGGGGTTATATTTAACGGCGCATTTCTCATAATTCTAGTTGATTTATTGTGAATGCTAAGAATTTTGACAGTTTTTTTCTTTTGCAATTTCTGACTTACGTATTTGGAAAATTCGACAAATATTTAAAGTATTTGTAGCTATCGGTGCTTATTTTTTTATGTTTTATTATATATAATATTACTTTTTATTTATTATATATTTATTTTATTTTTTATTTAATTAATTAATTATCTATTATTAATTATTATTACATATTTATATATAATACATACAATAATAATAATAATTAAAAGCAAAACGTGTTAAAATAGTTTTGGCGCTTCGTTACACTATGTAATTTTTTAGTGAAATTATAAATGATATCATAATTTATGCCTAATGAGATAGTATCTTTAATTTAAAAATAAAGTAACTTATTATTATTATTATTATTATTATTATTTGGACCATGTCCATTATTGGATAAAATTTGGAATAAATAATTAACGTTGTAGCTAAAATTGTATTTTAACTTGTTTGTTACATTTTTAAATGTTGCTTTTGTTGCGTGATACTAAATATCCTACTCAAAAATAAAATATTTAATAATAAGAAAACAATTGGTTAAATAATTTTAATAATTTCTTTTGTAATTTATTAAATGTAAACATCGTAGAATAATGTAACAAATAATAGCATAAAGCCAACGTAAAAATAAATGTTAGGATGATTTGTAACATTAATATAATATATTTTAACATAACATAACATTTATTTTCTGCGCGTATACAATAACGAATATAGACGTAAGCAGAAAAAAGTGGACTCTGAATTTATTTATTGAAACGTTTTTATATTCACATGTTTATAAAAGTATTCAAACCAATGCAAATGATTGTTATTTCATATGAGAGATGTCAAAGAAATACGGACAGATGCACGAGGAAAATGTGTAGCCAAATCTACCTTATTTAAATTATTTAAAATCGATATTAATAAATTTATATACAAAGAATATAATGAATTTCTATTGCCAAGACAACGAACTCAGTTTTCTTGCACCATTTTTCCACCCAAGGCATTTTAATAATTCCCAGATGATTGAGTGTGAAAAAAGGCTTTTAACTTGATTTTGATTGAATCAAGGTCACCGGGGTGAACAGACCATAAATATTGCAGCTAAGTTACAGAAGCAACAAAGGCGAATGCATAACATAAGCAGTGTGGTATTTCGGTCGGCGCAACGCACGTTGTCAAAACACAGCCGAGGAATTGGCTCACCTCCGGTGCCATGTAGTCGGGCGTGCCGCAGAACGTGTCGGCGGTCCTGTCGAGAAATATCTGCAGTTTGCACATGCCAAAGTCCGCTATCCTGATGTGGCCTTCAAAATCGAGCAATACATTATCCAGCTTTAGATCCCGGTAGACAATACCCTTCTTGTGCAGGAAGTTGAGTCCGGACCAAATTTCCGCGGCATAAAAACGTGCTCGGGGTTCGGAAAACCTGCCGGACTTTTGGATATGGAACATTAGGTCGCCACCGTTGAGGTATTCCATCACGAAGAACAAGTGCGAGTCGGTTTGGAAGGTGCAAAACAGATGGCACAGATAGGGGTGACGCGTGGCCAACGTCAATACTTTGCGCTCTATCAGAGTACATTCCACGTCGTCGTCCTCCAGGACCACGTCTTTCTTCAAGCATTTGACCGCGTATACGCACTCGGTGCCACGCAATTCCGCCAATAATACTTTGCCGAAGCTTCCTTTTCCCAGTACCTGAATCAAAATAATAATTTATTACAGAGGACAATTTTTTCGGCTCATATAATTTTTATACTATTGAAGTTATATAAAATTGTTAATATTGTATAATTACTTATGATAACGATAATAACTATTAAGTCTTTAAATTTTCATTCATGAATGTAAAGTAATATTTACTATTATTTTCATAAAATTCAAAAAAATTATTTACAATTAACTGTATTATACATAATTATATTTTATATAATAAAATATAATTAAAGATTATAATCTGTTTGTTTTTATATAATATCTTAACAAGAATGTTATTTTTTAATACAATTTTCGAAGAAAATGAGTTTAGATTAATAGTTATAAACTTTCAAATCAAAATTATATAATTTAAAATCTAATATTTACATTGTTCCACTGCTTTAATACAAAATTGTAATACAATTTTGATGGTTTTGAGTTTCATATACTTTCATTGCCCAATAAATCATAATATTTATTAAACAATATGTCAACGTTAATAACTATGTTGAACAAACTCAAATAAAACTTCGAAAACATTTACGAAAAAGTGATTGAGCTGTTTCCAAAGTGTAATATATAATCTAAAACCATTCAAAATACATTTTTAAAACAGTTCTAATGAAATAATCCACAAATAAAACAAGAAGGAACGCTTGAAAAGCAAATTTATTTTTTAACATTTACTCATTGCTATTTTAATTCATACTACAATCTTTTTTTAATTCAATCGCTATTTTCTAAAATTTTCAGTTAAAATAATATTTTTTACACAACGAGCAAAAAAATATTTAAATTATTAAGGTGGCATTATAAACAATGAATTGCAATTTACAAATCATTACTCTTTTCTTTATAAATAAACTTTTTTGTTAGTGATACAACCGCTATTAACCGGCCAAACATGTTCCACCAATTATTTTTAAACTTTTAATAATTTTGAACTTTTATTATATAAATTATAAGTTTAGATACTGAAATAATTAACGCGATATCTCGTAAACGAATTTCAAATAGAATGCTCCAACTATAACCGTAATTTCGAAGAACATATAGCGAAGGAACAAACGAATTTACTGTCGTTGAAATGTATAAAAAGAATATGACTCACAAGCATTTGATACGTCGGCAAAATTTAATCTAACTACATCCCCCGAAATTAAATTTTCAGACGTCTTTATCATCGTAACTTCGCGCTTTATTAAATTAATTCGCTGATTTACGGCCCTGCGAATTTACCAATGTATACACTTTTTAAGCAATTCATAAATTAGTGAAAAGTCTTAATGTTTCAAGTATTGCATCTGCGAATGCCCCGCGTAATTCATTTTATTAATAAATTTCAGTTTTGGATATAGTTTTGGCAGATCCACTTGAGTAGAGCATTCGGCGATTTTCCATCCACGCCTTCTTATAATCGAGTACGATGAAATTAATTTTAGATAAACTGAAGTGCTAAAAAAAAACTTGGGTTTAGTTATTAATTAGTTTGCTTCTTAAAAATGTTAAAGGAAAAACTGAATCCAACTGAAAATAGGTCAGCACAGAATTTTTGCTTCGCTGGAACTGAAAATCGGTGCCACGACTTCTATATTTAACTCCTTTATTTTGAAAAATTCAACGGTAGTTTTTTATTAAACAAATATCCTCGAATTAATCTAACAAGAGAGAACGTTGACATTTATCAATCAACTTTAAATTGTATTAGTAACGTGATTTTCTTCAAATTTACACTTAACTTTATTTTCAAACAATGTAGAATTTGCATTTGAATGAAATTTTAATTACTTTCATTTTGTATTAATTTATTGTAATATGTTTTATTTATCATACTGTTTGATAAATTATAATTTTTGAAATATTTATAACTCTTTATTATTCATTATTTATGAGTCGTAAATTATATTTCTATGATGATTGTACAATTATTTTGAATAATTTTCATTGTATTTTTCAAAATCCAAAACTTATAAATAGATCATACTAAAATGAGGTTTTAATTTTTAAAATATTCCAAGTTTTTAGTTGATTATGAGTATCATAAAATTAAAATTGTTTCTCTGAATAATTTTAATAGGTTCGTAAATCGTCGATATTAGGGATAATAAAAATATGCTTGCTTTTAAGAAGTTGAAGTCTGTGACGGCGTATTTCTTGAACCGTGGCAGGTTAGTCGCAGGCGGTGTTATTCTGCCACCGCTGTGATAGTGATCTGTGTTATCCAAATTTCGTTGACGTTCTGAAGATTGTGAAGGCGCTGTAGGAAAAAAAATTATTTCATCATCTTAATCCTTAATACTCCAATGTGATAAATATGTTAATAAAGAGGATTTAATGCATCAAAGACACGTCGAAATTATTGCAAAATATCTAAATATCGAAACTACACATATTACTGTTTTATTTTTTTATACACGATTTTCGTAAAACAGTTACATTATTTATATTAAGTACATATATCAATTAGATTGTTTATTTATTAATTAAATATTTTTTAATGCTTAATATAAGTTAATTTACCTTGTGATTTATATATAATTATTTACGTAATTAATTACTAAATAACCAAATGTAAATTTATACTAAAAAAAACGAATAAATATTTTGTCGTGTCTTCGTAAAAACAAATTGTTTAAGTACTTGTGTTAATCACAAAACTATATTTTGTTTAAAATATATATCAACACCAACAATGTTAATATTATCATCTCAAAGAAATGTTAAAAATATAGTACACTGAGAGAAATATGTTCTGACAATTAATTTTAATTACGCAACCTTTTTCGGGAATTTAAATTTAATCGCGTATTGCAGTATCTAAAAACGTAGATATTTTTAATATATTAAAATGTTAAAAGAAATCTCACACTATATATACTGAGAAAAAAAAGAAGTATCATAAATTACTATTTGCTAACTATGTAGTACGTTTTATTTCAAAGATATTAACGTTTTCTCTTATCATTATCAGTTTTACTATTTTTAATTGCACTATTTTATTTTTATCAATGAGTTCTGCTGACTAATATAAATCATATTTTATATTAACATATTTTTCTTAGTGTACAGACTGAGATAAAATATTTCGAGAGCACGATTATTGTAGCAAAATGTTAATTCCTATATCCATTGTTATGTATTATATAACACAATGTGTTAATGCATACCACATTCATAATACTTAAATATAGAACAAATGACATAATAATGCACATTGACGAAGTATATATAATTAGTGATTGAACTTTTTTTTTGTTTACAACCGCCTGAATAAGTTGCAAACATTAATCACCGTATAAAAAATAAACTCTTGCAAACTTCCAAGCTATCATGTCCCATTTTTCAATTTCATTTGAATAATTTTGCGTCTCGCACTGGTATCAAATTTGAAAGGCGATCGAACTTAATTCGAAAGCTCAATTTCATTTAGTTGGATCAACTTTTATTGTCGCATATTTTTCTCAATAAATTAAGTCATACTGCGAGTTAATTCAGACGCTTTCGACGAAACGATAAACTTAATTTCAACTTACTCCAGTTAAAAGCGAACAGATGATTTTATTAATGAAACTGTTTGTTGATTTGAATACGAAAATATTAATATCAAATTACTATAAATACTATCAGAAACGTTATTGCAAACATTTATAAATAAATTATATCGTACACAATTATAAAATTAATTAATAATAAAATCTTATAACGATGTTATATTAATAAAATGTATTAAATTTACGACAGGCGTAAAATTAAAAATATAAAATTAAAAATACCAAGGTAAAATCATAATATATCCATTTAATATTTATAATATATTACAGTAATACAAAAAACTATATATTATTATTAGCTTCATGATTTTAAACAATATTTCGTAAAATATTGCTCAAAGCAAGTGCAAAAGAAACAAAAGAATTGTATCGTTAACAATTGAAAAATCACTTTAGATGACATCTTGTCTGGAAGGTGCGTTTTACGATTAAGATAGCTCCGACCTTGGTTTGATCGAATGCTTTGATTTCCGGGTCAGACACAAAACATCGAATCATATCCGCGTCTCCTCCCTCAGTTTATGAATAATAAAGGAACCTTTATGAATATTATCATTATCCCGCCGAGCTGGCACTAGATGATACCTGTGTGTGGTGCACTTTTGGCCGTGTGACATTTTTAAAAATAGACTTGGCCGTCCAGTGACATGCGGACTGTGCGAATGAATTTGAGTTTGATCGATTCAGAGTCTGTAGCAATGCACGCGCAAGTTTAATGACCATAAACTTTACGGATGCATTTCACATTCGAAATGATATTTCAACTACGCATTGCGTAACTTTTAATAGCGCCTTTTACGTTCAGAAATAAAAGTTGTGATGAAATTAAAAAGTGTTAAAAAAGGCGAAAATTGGCATTCAAAGTATCATTTCCTTGCATTCGGTTGGTGTTTGTGATTATGTACTGATTAAAGTGTTAACCATTTTATTATGAATTAATTGTGTTATTAAAGTGATTGGTCTCACTTGCATCAACTTGTAGATGACCGATAGGGTGTCTTCTGAAAAGTTGTCGTTTGCCTAACGTGGTACTAGAGGGACCTATACGAAATACCTGGTGTTAATTTGTTTATATTAAATAAGAAATGTTGCTTAATATCCTCCCTCAGGTTTCATTGGTTATTTATTTATAATTTCATTGAAAAAGTGATATACTTTCAATTACATGTACAATTTCCCAGTTAAATAATTATATAAAAAGTAACAAAAAAATTACTATAAAAATGAATGTACAAAGTTTGAAATAGTTTGTAAATATGATCCATAATAAGATTTAATGAATAATGTTGGAAATCTGATTAAAAAAAGAAAAAAAATTATGTATCTTTAGAGTAGATTATTTTGTTAATAATATATAACTATTTTCAACTACGAATTATTTCAACCAAACATAAATACAAATAAAATACTAATATGCGTAATTTAAATACACAGAACACATTTACAATTTGTATATAATTATACTTTATATACTTAATGAGGTAAAAAAATGCAAAAAAATTGTCAAATACTTAAAACATACAATTCTAATGTATCTCATCTCCAGTATAATTGAATATATAATTATATAAATTATAAATATTAAGATATTCTTATCGAATGAATCATAATTAATTGGCTTTATAATAAGACCAGAAATAACTTTTGTTTTAAGTTACAAACTACTTTGTACGATATTTAATTGGCATATTATTCAATTAATTATTTTAAATACTTTCTATCTACATCATAATGTTATTTGCTCTCCTCGCTGCAACAAAGAGAACTTATATGCGAAGCATTTCACGTACTGGGACTTGTGCCATGTAAGAATTTCGTCATTAGGGATAATGGTCAAAGATGTTCAACTACGTTCATGTTGTTCATTTAAAGCACGCATCGAGAAATTTTAAACAATCCAGACAATTATAACGAAAGGCTTTTGTTAATAGTGAACAAAATCTTAATCTGAATTTGAACACGTGACATTTATATTTAGGACAGTTGACATTTAAAAATGTTAACACTTTGGCTTTGATTTATTTTCGACTATTTAATTTTAACATCACTTTAAATTCTGCCCACCGCAGTCATTACTGAAATACCAATTTCATCCAAAACAGAACATCTCCAATATTGATCCCATAATAAAAAGCTCATAATTAATATACATTAATAATTTTTGTTTTAATTTAAGAAATTTCAAAATAAAAGAAATAATAATTTTAATTCTAAACGTAATATCACAAAGAGAATACTGCAAAAGTCCACTTTTAATTCAATTACAGTAAAACCTCAGGGAGAAATGTATAATAATCTATCGTCTTAATCGCTGATCGCTAGCACACGCGCCAAAAGGAGCCCGCGCACCGATCCAATCAGATTAAAACGAAAATTCCATTTTCGCCACTTTCTACAATGGACCCCCCCCCCCCCCTCGGGCCGAACGACGGCGTGCGCGCAAATTAAAATGACTTGATAAATTTAGCCTGGCGGATGACGCGGCGAGCGGGCGAATTTTGACAGGCGGCCCCGTCCACCGAGCGGACGAATCTCGCGGGAAACAATGGGACGTTCTCCTCCGTAGAGGATCACCTGCCGCGTAAAGTATGCTGTTGTAATCCATCGTCCAGCGAGAAATCCGGACGGAATGTGAGGGTGAGGAAGAGTGGCGAAAATTGGTGGCGAAGAAAAGTGGTCACGGGAAAAGTGGTCGCGACGCAAAAGTCGCGGCTGCACTACTAAGGCGACTTCGCGATTTTAGTGAAACGTGACATTGACGGCCGGGAAGAGTTTGCCAATTGCTAATCGCCAGGGGCGCGGGGCCACGACGTCATCCCCCTTTCCCCGCGCTCCAAAATAATTGGGGAGTAAAAAGATCTCGTCTATCGACGACATTGGCCGACGTGGCGCGCCTCGCCACCCGAAACATAATAACAATGCGGCGGAGAGATGCCGCGCCGGCATTGCACAAAATCGCGCGATGACGTCACCGCGCGAAAGCGCGCTCGAGTTGGGATCTACGAAAATAGGCGAAGCGCATGCGAGACGCGCGCGTTTTGGCAAAAGCCAACGCAGAAGTGCATTCGGGATGGCTCGCTCCCGTCGCATGGAATTTCTACCCGTGACGCGGGCATGTCGTGTGTCGAATACCACAATCTCGTTGCGGTCACTTCCACTTTATTTACGCCCGCGGCTTTACGGGAAAACCTCGCCGCGATCCTTCTGGCACGATCTTACCACGAGCGCTTCCACGGCATTCTTTTATATATGGGAAAAAAATGATAAATCGCAAAATCAATTTTTCTGTATTTCATGTTTGCATTTGCCTTCAAACTGGAAACCTTGAATAAAAAAAAGATAAAAATCATCATAAAAGTTAGAAATTACCGTAAATTTTGGCATTTAAGTTGAGCTTTGCTTTTTAAGAATGAATATGAGGTTTTACTGTAATTGCTTTAGATTGTGTTCTGCGATATGACGCCTTTTTTTATTCCTAATTTACATAATAATAAATGTAAGTGTTGAAATAATTAGTATTACAAGCAAGCCAATCATATAATTAATACAGGAAAAGTAACCACATTTTTAGTTAATTTCTCAATTACTGTATATTTTTGGTTACATCAACAGGATTCTCCAAGTTAGTTGAATCAGTCGCGTGTAAGTCGTCCAGTACGCAACCATTTCGCACCGATTTTTTTGTTTTCCACGGTATTCATGACACCGAGACAGTACACTTTTAGAATTGACGTAATTTTAATTTGGTAAACGCTAATATTATAATTAATTTATTATTACTTTTTCTATAAAATTATAAAATATCGTGTCTTACCTAACCAATTATTAATAATAAAACACTTAAAATAATTTTGTGTGGTCTTACACGTTAAATAATATTGAGATTAGATATCAACTTTAGTTGTAATAACTATTTCAATTAGAAGAACAAATGATATGTACTGAAATTGTTTACGTGTGGTGAACTGCATTGTACGTTTAAAGCACATAGATAATATATTTACAATCAATAAATAAAGATTAGTTAAATTAACCATACCGACCTTGGTAAAGATAACTAATAATTGTATAATTACCATGACAACTAACTTTAGAAACCTGGTCATGTTTATTAGTTCTTCTCTCAATGTAAATTGGCTATTGTGATTTGATGAAAGAAAACAAGGACCAATCAAGGCGTTAAATAACATAAACAAAAACTCGAATGACCTTTGTGTTTATGACCGACTGTAAATGACGCGTGTATGTGTTAATGCGCGTTATTTCGAGCACTCCAACGCCGTGTGTTCATGACTATTTATTATTTATGATTTATGATTTCTAAGTGCACCACACTATAAACCGAATTATGCAAGACAAGAATTTGTGAATGAAGTATCGCAGATTACTATCCAGTACTAAAATTGATTAAACTGGCGTGGCGGGACGCTAAACGCATCAGTTTTATATAGCATTCAAATGTTCAACGGCCGATTCTGTCATAGTGTCTTTTCATTCAGTTTACGACCTGCATATATGTATATAAATACTCACCTTTTTTAAGAGCTTGCAACGCTTCTGCCACTAGCTTTTGGTTCAAACCACATAAATTGCCCGTTAGTTTTTCGCACTTTTTGTGACACACCATGTCACAGTCTGTTTCAAAAAATATTTGTTAAACATTAATTTGTATTCTATAGAAAGTTTGCAAGAGCTTTGTTAATAGTATATACTTTTATACAACGCCATTTATAAATACCAATAATTAAGGTATGCAAAAAATTTCATTTAAATAAGTCCGTCGAATAAATTTTCAATATCAAACCTACAACTTTAACACTTTTCCCCGCTTCGGTCAATAACCAGTGTTTTGTTAACTGTTATAATCCCAATTATTTTGCAGTTATAAAAATATAATTTATGATTAATTTATGAAATTAATCACTCTCTACTATTCACTCACAAGAAATCATTTGAAAATCGTTTAGTATCCACCAAACATGAAATTTTAGTTTATGAGTTATGAGATAATTTGAAATGAATGACGTATTATTTACTCAAAAGTCTTGGCGATCCATCGAACCCAGAATCATTACTTCGAGTGGAAGCTGTGCGTTTTGGGTCCGCCTCGTCTTCGCAGGTGGAGTTGCCCGCGTCTTCGGTACTCGTGGTGCTGGTACTTCCAGTGCTGTCGCTACTGCACGATGGTCCTCTAGAGTTTGGCTTTTTCCTCTTGACTTTAGCTCGGCGCACCTTTCGCAAATCTCTCGGAGTAGCCGTCAATAACTGATAAGGAGTCGTATAAAATATCTTAAGCAAGTCTTGAGGCCTCTGACTGGGAGTATTCCTGGATAGGTTCTGGTTAGAGCTAGTCTTTGAAATCGTAGAAAGCGGTGTATCCGACTTTTCCTCAATCTTACTAGCTTTCTTATCAGACTTCTTTTTCATCGACTTCACCGTTGACTTTTTCTTTTTCACGATCTTTTTCTTTTTCTTCGTAGAAGTGGTTGGTGTATTCTCCACACTAACATTGGTGGACGCATCAGGAGTCTGACTTTCCTTAATTTGCTCTTCCGGATCCGTGAGTTGAGCTAGGTTATCTCTATTGGTCCACTTGGCCAAGTTGGATAGGGAGGCATTAGTAGGAGTCGGAGGTTCGTTATCCTCCTCCTCTTCCGGAATCTTCTGAACCATATCTGATTCCTCCGGAAGATCCTTTTTATCAGTAATTTCTCCTCCTGCTTCGTCTTCCTTTGATTCTTCTCGGCTGAACACCTTCGACTCCGGCTGCGCGACTTCCGCGGAATGCGACTCTTCCCGGCGCGTTTTCGTATCTACAACTTTCACGGTATCGCGCGGCTTAATTTCACTCCAGAAGTCTATTTCGGTGTCCGTAACACAGTTCGCTTTCTCCTCCTCGTGCTTGCGCGGCGCTGTCGCAGTCTTATTTGCGGATAATTTGGAGATCATGTCTTTCGCTTCCGCCACTTTCGGTCGTTTCGCGCGCTTCTTCGTCTCTACTTTGGCCGGAATTTGTTTGTCAACTGGGGTCTGTTTATTGGCATCATTTGATTTAAGGCTATCGATAGCTCGTTCGTCATCCGCTGTGGACGGTGTCGACGGCTCCGACGTTACTGACCCGATTGCATCGACCGGAGGCAAGCTCATCGATTGAACTTCTTGCGTCATATCGATTTGCAACGATTGCGAGACGTCACCTGTCGGAGACCTTGACGATTCATCTTTTTGAACGATTGTACCAGGTGACTCTGGTGTCGTTGGTTTCGACGAGTCTTTTTTCTGGTCTTTTTTTAATTTAAAATCAACCGTGTCTTTGATCGGAAGCTCATTCTTTGTCGCAGGAGCAAATTTGTTGAAAAACCTGTTCGACTTCTTCGGGGTCTGAGGCGTCTTGGGAGACAGAGGAGTCTGTGGGGTCAGAGGAGTCTGTGGAGTCTGTGGAGTCTGTGGAGTCTGTGGGGTCTGTGGGGTCTGAGGGATCTCAGTAGTCTGAGGAGTCTTGGGAGACTGGGGGATCTGGGGAATCTTGGGAGATTGAGGGGTCTGGGGAATCTTGGGAGATATAGGTGTCTGGGGAGTCTTGGGAGATTGAGGGGTTTTTGGTGACTGAGGAGTCTTAGGAGAGAGGGGAGACTTGGGACTTAGGACCTGATCATTCTCCGCAGACTCCTCCAATATAGGTTCCTCTAATATTATTTTATTTAAGCCTTTTTTACCGAACGGCTTATGTTGCTTAGGAACCACCTTATTCAAACTTTTCTCTTCTTTAATTTCCGAACTAGTAATGTCAGGTTTTTCTTCAGCGATTACTTTCTTATCAATGCTCTTCGGAATAACCTTTTGAGTTTTCGATTTTTGAGAGTCTTTTATATTTGATTTCAACACGTCATCCTTAACTGACTCTACAGTATCATGTTTAACTGGTGGTAATTCGCTAGAAGGTATCTCCGACTGTAATTTCGAAGGTTCAGTCACCTCTGATTTTTGGATAATATCTTTAATTTTTTCTTCATCCTTTTTGTTAAGCTTAGGTTTAGAAACTTTCTTTATTTCTGACTTAGAACTAATCGCCGTCTTGGTTGTATCTTTCAATGAAACGTCTTTCGACTTCTCGTCGCAAATTTTTTCGCCGACCCCTTTTATCTTTTCCCGTTCCTTTAAATCACCTTTTAAATCGTTCTCGATACTTATTCCATATTGCCGCGGTGAAATGCTCGCGTCGTCTCTCAGTCGAGAGTCCGCGTCACTAACGGCCAAGGTATCGTCGATGTTTTTGACCCGTGTGACAGTCTCGTCGATATCTTTAGCCCTCGCTTCCGCCTCGATTGCAACCGCGCCGTCATTGCCAAGCGATCGATCGATCGAACTCGTTTTCTCTCGCGGCTTTTTCAGCGTGAGATGAACGCTGTTTCGGGTGGTGTCCTTAAAATAAGGCTTCTTCACCGGCAGCACCACTTCTGCGTCGATTTCGTCCTCTTCCGGTACATTAGGTGTTCGTTTTGGCCTCCGCGGAGCCGGCAACCGAACGCTCTCCCTTATTTGATCGGACTTCTCGGGTGCATCTTTGACTACCGCATTTATCAACAGAGTGGTCATATCCCCCACACTGTTGCAGGCCTCAACGTGAAGTAAATTTTTCGCCGTCGGCAACTGATCTGACTCCCTGACTACCTCTTCCTCCGCTTTGAATAGGTCATCCATCTCCGAGGATGACGTGGTCCTGCTGGGAGTTGGCGAGGGTTTGTCCACGTGCTTCTTTTTCCGCTTCACCTTTCTAACCGTTTTTTTGGTCTGGTTCTCATTAGGGGTAATTCTGTTCGGCGACAAATAACCCATTCTTGCTTCCTCTTCTATCTCCGCTTGCTCTTCCGCCACCAAACTGTCCAGAACTTGAGCTTGAACCTGCGCTATGACGATCTCCCTCTGAATTTGTTGCGCATCCATCTGAACATCAGCGGAAGATCTTCGCCTGGTCATCCTTCTGGTGACCTTCCTTTGAATTGCCGCGGCCAAACCCGCGCTCTCGTCATTGTTATCCAAGTTAACTTGATGATAAAGTTTGAGCTTGCGGTCGGCGTCAGATTCCTTGTCCTTGATCAGAAATTTCTCCACCAACAGCTCGCCGACAGATTTCTCATGTCTGTGACTGTACTCCCGTAATGCCGGATTATCTTTTAAAGCTTGCGATCGGATCTTAATGGTCGGTCGGTCTCGACGCAATCGATGCGCCTGGTGTTGATTGTGGTCATGGACGAAGGTTCTTGGTTTTGACACATCGATATCCGCAGTGTCGATGATCCTTTTATGTCTGTGGTGAGTTGTGATTCCGAGCGGCGGGTACCGTCGTAAATTGCTAAACGGCGTCTCCGTAATGGTCGATAGGTGGGGGGAATACCTTGCCAAGTGGGGTGCGTGAAAAGGTCTAGAATGATTAGATTAAATAGATTGAAAATCTAATTCACCGAAGTTTTATTGTTCACTTACTTTTGCGGTCAATATCGTGGGAAAGTATTTTTTTTACGGTAAATGTATTCGTATTAAACAACCTTTTAATCGTGTTTGGCTGCGAAATTACATTTTGACGAAACGCTTGGGAAATATTAAAACACCCATTATTCTATTATGTAACTTCGGTTGATCAAGCGGAGAATGAATGTTTGCCTAAAAATAAAATCAAAACTTGCATGCTTTAAGTGAGCTGCAGTATATCAAATTTCTGTTCGTATCGATATTAACGAAGAGACATCTGAGTACGTATTTTTAAATCACGTATTTATGTTTGAGAGGGTGGTTATTTTCAGAAAACGACAGGCTTCTAATTGCAATGCCCAAAGTGCTTTGACTTCAAACGTGTCAATTTGTTTGTCATCAGGATAACAATCCCACTACTCAAGCGGATCGTTAGCGTAATATATTGAATTGTCCCTTTTACGTTGAGAAAAACCATAAAGTCACTGATTTATCACTTCGTGGAACAATGTAGTTTTGTATTAACAGTATTTTGATAATCGCAAATGATTTATGGTGCGAGGCTGACATTGCAAACATGCATTACGATGCGTTTGCAACAATTTTTTGGTTTTCGTTCTTTATACAACGTTAGCATGAATGTTCGAGGTGTGCTGAGAATGAAAAATTTATGTTTAACACTTTGCCAACTTTTCAACTAGTCATCGTGAAGCTTCAGACAATCGCGACTACTTGCAGATTTCGACCAATTAATTTTATGTACAACTTATGTAAATCAAACCTACACAAAAGTGGTACCGTTTCAAAACAGTAATTGTTCTTTTAAACATGTGTTTTTAGATCCTACGACAAATATAACAAAATTATTTACTGAATGAGCTACGCGCAGAAAAAAATAGTATCAACGAAATAAGTTGAAAATTTATGTATTTAACGATAACAAAGTTTATACTCAACCAGAGTTTTTATTCTCGAGAAATAACCGTAATTAATAGATTTAAATCGGGATTTACAACAACAATTTTAACAAGTCTCGAATGTCACATCATAGATTTGAAATATGATTGCAATATTTTTATATAGGCAATTTCTTTCACAGCTATAGTAATTTTTAATAAAACATTTTTCTCAGTGTGTTATAAATTCAAATGAATTGCTATAAGTTATACCAAAGATCGTAAAGTATATCTAAAATTATTTTATACTTCGCTTTGTTTTATTTAATTTGTTTTATACTCATATCATACATAGTATGTACAATTTATATAACAATAAAATCTAAATATTTACGAGCGATACATCTCTTAAAGTACGACCACCTAACAATGATTTTACTCAAAAGTAATGAATTCTATTAAATAAATGTTTCATTGGCCCTAAAATATTATTGATATGCGTTACATATACTTAGAAATTTTCTTAAGAAAAATTACCATAGTTTACAATAAATCTAAAAAATTCTTATTACTAATTTATCTTTAAAGATTTTTCGTTGACAACTACAGCAATTTTAAAATAAAAAAAAAATCATTATTATAAAAAGTAACAAATCATTTATCATAAAAAAATGTATTTTTGCAGCAAGTTTTACAATTTAGACTTATCAATCTTTAACAAATAAAAATAAAAATAAATTTTCATTTATTATATTATAAAGGAAATAATAAAACGCAAAATTTGATGTTAAATCTATCCCTATTCCTAATACAGAAGTTCTTTGTTTTTGACAATACACCACATTCCGTAAATTGCGAGTTTGATTTGCAATTTGTTGAATTGTAAACCCCGATCTAATGACGTAATCATTGTGAATCACGCCTCGTACGATCAACCACAGAATTTATCGGGACTCCGGATTATCGGTTCTGACTAACGTCATTGTGTCAAAGAACCAAGGGCAGGAACCGATGCAGCCAGACCGAACGTTTCTGCTCTACATTTATTTTGGAAAGAACGCGCACGGCGCTTTTCTTTACGGAAGCAAGCGTGGCTCGAACGTTATATATACGCACGTTAATAGGTAGAACCGTGACTCTGGCTTTGAAGGCTGAACGTTCCCTCTTGTACGAGCATCTGCAATTGTCAAAGTGCCAGCGAATTTTTCGAAAATAATGAAAAAAGACGCATCAACGACGACGGTCCAAACTGTTTTATTCAAATTACCAATGGGTCGAAACGAAAGTCATCATCCAAAATGCCGATTGAAATTTTAAAATTCCTCAGTCGTGCCTTTCGTGACTAAAAATTGATGTACATTAAATGTACGAATAGATGCACTTTCCGTCGAACTGTCGAAGCGCCTCAATTGCATTAATGTCGTAATTTAAGTTTCTAAATATAAAGCTAAAGTAAATTTAAATGTAAATTAATCTGAAAAAGAAAAAGATTTTTTTTTAGTTTCATTAAAGTTTTTTAATCGTTTTTTTTTTGGACGTTATTAAACTGGAAAATGGAAAATAAAATGTAATTGATTAACTGTTTGCTAAAACATGGAAATAGTATTAAGACCAAAATTGGAAGATAAACCCCTATAAACTAATTATTTACAACAAAATTGTATTTAATTACACCAAATTTTAATTGATAACGATAAATACGGAGTTACTATCTCATGGATTAAATTGTTGAAATAACCAAACGCAATTCAACGAATGGTCCATTCAAATTAAAATCATCATCATATAAAATCGATTTCGCGGAGTTTGCGAAAAATGACATTATTAATCAATCGAAAGTGATATAATGATTTTGGCAGCTCGCCCTTCTGCGAATTCACCGTTCTCACCAACTTGAACTTTAAAGATAATTGACCTTGGTCTGATAAAATTATGTAAATGTGACGATGAATCGACACTACGCGTGATCGACGGATTTTTTTGTCACATTATTCATTAACAGCGCTCCAATTTAAGAACGAAGACGAAACGTTCCTCGTCACAAATTAAAAGGTTGTTAACATTCGCATGTCACGATTTATAAATATATAAAGCAACTGTCTTTCTTTCACCAGAGGAACAAAAAAAATGCGTTATGTTCGCGTGAAAAAGAAATAAAAATGAAACAAAAACGGGTGCCTCCGGTATCTTTAAACTGTTCAGAGCATTAAATTTGCCAATTTTTTACCATTTACTTGCGCAAAAAAAAAAAAAACCTTTTACGTTCCACAATTCCTATTATATAAAATTAAGCAACGACGAATTATGATTCTAAAAATAAACCGGAAATAAAAATGAATTTCCCACAAACTGTACCAAAGTAAGTTGACTTTGAAGTTGAAAAGAAAAAAAAAAAAGAAATGTCAAAGTGCATTTAATTGTGCTTACCGACCGCAGCCTGTCATTAATGAACTGTGATTGGAGAATGGTCCCCCATAAAAGTAGGGGGTACTATCACTGTAATAAGGCATTCTGCTTTAAGTCCCTGCGTCGAATCAGTGACGAACAAAACGCACCGTTTCCGAAACTTAGCGACAGCTATTTCTTACAATTAATGAAAAAGAGGCTGAGGAAAAAAAAAGTACACGAATCACGAATTCTGAACGGCGGCAGGTGCGACAAACATTCTCACGGTTCAAGGAGCCAAGACCGACTGAGTTTAAGCCAGCGACCCAGTGTAATAATAGAATTCTAGTATATGAAGCTTCCTAGCATCTAAGTATACCCCTAAAACTCTGTAATAATTGAACAAACATTTGTAATTGTGAGACTCCGGGGGGCAATAAAGTACTCGGCAATGCGATTGTAACTTTCAACGACTCGCCGATCTGAGTCGGCGGCGTAATTAAAATCCCCCAAATTTGACACGCCAGAAAATGGAAATTCGGAATTGGAAGTTTGCATTTGTTAGATTGGTATTTGAAATTACGATATCAATCATTTATGTGCTCATCAACAAAAATACATATTGTGTTTCATTCCGCCTTCCCCTGATTCTGTGTGTTATATAAGAATTGATTAAGTTAATAATAAATTATAACGATACAATGATTTGGTAATATGTAAAATCAAGATTAAGTTTGTAAAAAAAAAAAATAATTCTTGCATTTGCCAGGGATTTATCTGACACGTTTTTACGCCGATAAAATAGACAAAAACTTGCTTAAAAACATACCACGCCACTTCTAAGAATCATCTAAATTTGTCTGGAATTATAAAAAGTTATTTGAAGAAGTTTGAGAAAAGTGACGTATTAGTTGACGTATGTGCATTGAAAAAAATAATATACTTAATATAAGAAGACGGTCCTTTAAAATGTAGTTATGCTTAATTGAAAACTATTTATGATAATCTCCACATAATTTCGTTTAAACATAATAAAACGGGATTTTTATTACAAAAAGACAATTAGTTTTGTAATAAACCATTATCAATATTCGGATTTATTCTAATAATAAGTGGAATTTATTTGTTAAACTTTTCATACATGTGCGCCATCTACAGATTCTTTACGCGACACGACGCGCCAGGTTATTTAATTTATGATTTTAAAAATCGATTAGGAAACAATTGTTAAACAACTAAATCCTTTAGTTATCTATATTTAATAATTTAAAAATAAAACAAAACAATTAATTAATTAATATTAAAGTAGAATTAGATTAAATAAAAATGTCTGGTTTTATGGTTTTATGTTGTATTACATTAGCTTGTCACTGGTCTAACCGTACTTTCTTATCAATGAGATTTGTCAAAATTCTGATTGTAAACTCTTCACAATATACTCTTTTATTATTATGATACTTCATGCACGAAGAAAAAAGTTTCTGTCATTACAACATTAATTACTTTTCTACACTGTATATGTTAATTATACGTTGAAAATTATGTTGGAATTACAGAAAACAATGCTCTAGTAGCACTACTGATTTACATAAGATTAAATGCAGTATTTACAAGAAAATGTATTAAATGGTAACTTAAAAATCTGCATTGCCAACAGTGTCATAATGGTTAAAATAAATAGATATTTCTTATATTTTTGTTAATAGTTTAAACCGCAAAAAACGGTGCTCCTTAATAACATCTTTGTATATTTTCTTATCTATTTTAATAACATTTAAATCACCTTTAATTTTCAGATATAAAAATGATATTTAAATTTGATAAATATATAATTAACAAAGCTCTTGCATATTCATAATCTTAATTGCTAACAATGTAAATAAAATTAGTGAACTCTTTGAACTGTATTCTAATATGCCATGGTTTTTTTATGTTCTGTATCAATAATTTTTTTGTACAAATTGTCAGTTTTAAGAGTACAATAATTTTAATTAAATTATAATTAGCGTCGTAATCGTGATGACTGTTTAACTCACCTGCGCATCTTAATCCTTTTCGAAATAAACCATACAACATAGATCCACAGTGATCGCAGAATGTTGGCGACATAAATATATGCGTTCGAAATCTATGTGGAACATCAACCTTAAATCTCTCCCTTAGATACTAAAAATGGAAACAAATCATATAATATTCTTGTAACATAGATATAATACTTTAATGTAAAAATATTTTAATACTTTTCTAATGATATTAAGTGTAAAACTGAGAAAAAAAGAACTTGAAAAATTACTATTGGAACATATTCTACAAATTTAACTTTGTACAAAAATTGTACAAAATATTGTAAGATAGTACCTGTGATTTTTCAAATTTTATTCATAATCATTTTAATTCAAATGATTAAAATAATTTTCTATTTAAAAATAATAAGCTTTACTTAATTTTGTTCAATTTCCTTTTAACTTTTCTTTTATACTGCAATAAATAGAAAAACAATACAATAATACAAATATTTTATGTCTTAATTTTTTTAAATAATCTAAATTTAGTTGTACAACAAAGAGTTGTATTGCCAAAAAAAAAAAAAAAAAAACAAATTAAAAATTTTATTTTTCAGTAGGTTTTTTGTTTATTTCTTAAAACATAGTTTATTTTAGGTTTCTGTACACTCAAAAAAATATATAGAAAAAACTCCTAAACCTTGTAAGATTAGAAAAAAATTGTGCAAGACAACCACATATTTACCACATCAATAAAAGAACTTTTTCAATAATTTTTTTATACAGTAAAAAATACTACGAAATAAAAATCTCTTATAATATAAAGTAATAATTGGTACAATCCAACTCAATTACTATATTTATTCACCTTTCCCATCTACTGTTTTAAACACTATACGACAAATCAGAAATTGATTTTACTATTACATGCTCATAAAATTCTTTAATACTTATAGTAAATTTACAGCAGTATCATACGATGTTTTAAACAGTTATAAGTTACATATTTAAATAGGTCTGCATTATTTTAATTTTATCAGTCCTTTTTATTATTAAAAATTGAACATTTGTATATCCTTATTATTATGAATAAATGTCAGGTAAAAATATATAAAATTAAACTTTGAATCTTAAAATATAAAATTGCATCTTATTTAATTTACTTACAACTGTACTTTCAGACTCTCTACCACTTTCAGGACATTTAGTCAATAATTTGTCATGACATTTCTTGTGTACCGCAGTTTGACAAGCTGAAACAATCGGATTACAATAAGCTTCGTAAATAACTGTAATTTGAAAACTATTAAAAATAATTTTATAAACCCTCTTTTTACTTATTACTTTTAAAATTAGTATTATTTCTTGCACTAAATTTTTTTTACAATACACCTAATTATAAAAATATATGTGTATAATTATATATATATATATTTTTTTTTCTTGACAAAAAAGTATATAAATATACCTTAAATAGAATTTAATTTAATGTTTATTAAATATTAAAAATCTATTTCATATTTTAATTCAGGTATAAAGATTATTTTTGTATTTCATTAAATCTCCATTTTACAAATTGCTTAATATATCCTAAATCATTATATATGAATAATATATTAATTACAAAATTTTTTAATTATTATGTGAAATAGTATATATAAATAATAGTCTTACCTTGACATTGATAACCCTGTTTCCCGAAACCCCTGAAAAAAGTATATATTTCTGCATGAGAAATGTATTAAAAATTTGTTCACTAACACTATGTCCATATAAAATATTGTAAGGTAATAAATTTACTTTACGATCGCGGTAAAGTTGGTTTATTTTATGATTTCAATGAAAATACCGTAAAATAAGTGTATGCAATCCAACAGTAATATTATATACTTAGTTTTGATTCCATTAAATGTGGTTCCATTTACATTGCCTATCATTCAAGAATTTGTACACTTACAATCGTAATTTATGGGAAAATAAATTCATTTCTGCTAGTAAATTTGCGTTTTTTTTTGGACATTTAGAGTAGTCGGTGGTTTATATACGAACCATAAAAAATCTTTACAAAATGCACAAAACGTTGGCTGCCTGAAGAATTTGGCAACCAATTTATGTCCTCGAACAACGTGGACTTTATTTTGTTTGACGGCACCTCGTCGCCTCGTAATTGGTACTCCGACGGTGCAGTCCGACGGTGGGGGCGATGATGCCGCGACCTCGCCATCCCGTCGTGGTACCCGGGTCCTGTATACGTAAGTTCGCGCCGTGGAACTTGTGGCAGGTAAATCAAATGGATTCAAAGGCGAAGGTATCCGGGTGCTTAAAATCAACGTTACAATTTAGATGAAATTTTTATTAAAAGAACATTGTAATAACGACACTGAATTTTTTAATATTTTTTGACGAAAATTATATATAAAATGTACGTAAATCCTATGTTAAAAAAATTCATAACATGCCTGAAGTTGCAGCGAGTTACCGGTTTATTTTTCCTTATTTATTTGCCGTATTTTAAAAAACTCATGATATGCCTGAAGTTGAAGTGAGTTACCGGTTTTTTAAACCAATCAAATTGTCAGGTTAAAGAGAAAGTGAAAATCGATTATCGATTAATGAAAATCGATAGAATTGTAAAAAGGGCAGCCCAGTGACACGGCCTATATTAGACATATTCTTATTTTCCACGATTTGTCGAAATCGGTCGGTTATCGTGCAGCGCCTCTGTCGGAATCCGAAGGAATTAGGTTATACTTTCTTTGTCTAACTGCAGGTATTTCTTTGATTCTTTGTTTATAACATGTAGCCCGAAGGTCACGTGACGTTAGAATTTCGGTCGGATAGCCATCAGCGCCTTCAGCGGCAACGGAAAATAAGAATTAAACTTATACAATAGAACATATAGGCCGTGTCACTGGGCTGTAAAAAGGGTTAAGATGCACTTTTTTCATATTTTTGTTTACTAATATAATTTATACACCACAGAGGGCGCGCTTCAATTATTTAAAATAAAGTAAGATTATAAAAAAATAATATTGCATATAAGTAATGGTATTTGATAGTGAATAATATTTAAAAAATTAGGGATCCTAATCAAGATATAGTCAGACTCTTATAGACATCTTGAAAATCTGTATTAAAATACGATATGCTTAGAAGTGAATGATATTTGTATAATAAATTATACATGAAATTATGCTTAACATTATTATTAACGTGATATTAATGATAATATATATTTTTAAATATTTATATTTTAGGTATTTCTTAATCATTTGTATATTTACATCTCAAGCATGGTCATATTATACATCGTGTAAGTTAAATACTTAATTTTTTATTTTTTATCTATTCAGTGCTTCAAACAGAATAATGAACTTTAAATAATTATAAAATGAATGTTTCCTTGTCTTAGATCTAAAAAGTTTACAAATTGCACTTTTTTACAATGAAGTAAAAATTTCTTTTTTACCTTATGCTGTTCAAAGCAGCTTTTAATATCTGAATGAATGTTTAATTCTTTAATGAATTAGATTAGTCAACAAATTTTTCAGTTAATCAAAAAATAATATGAATGTTTATATATCATTCAATCCAAATATCAAAGTATAATTAATACAAATAATGTATATAAAAATAATCAATACAAATATTATTTTTTGTAATTGGCCACCAAAACAAAATATATTTTTAATCTGAATTCTTTTAAAGATGACGTTCCAATTTTTTGTCCAGTTCTTATTCTATCCTAAAATGATACCTTTGTTTTACTTGACAATAATTTTATTTTTATAAATGAATTCGTAGAGAATAAGAAAACAATTTTAATTCCAGTATAAAATGTAATTAAATGTTAATTATTTTATAAGAAAATTAAATCAAACAATAAACAAACATGAATCGTAAACAAAAATATGTTTAATCGATATAAGAAAAATATACAAATTTTTTCTGACAATTTTTTCCAAATACATATATAATGAATCAAGTTAAATTATTAGTGTGTAGCAAGCTCTGAACAATACTCTTGTAATACCAAGTTCCTTTTTATGCATTGAAAAAAAATCTTAAACATAACAGTTTTAGTATCAATTCACACAAATTTGTTAACAATCAATAAGCAAACCATTGATTAATACATTTCTCACATCTATTACTATAAGCAAAGTTTAATACATCATGATGCAAAAAATAGTGCAGTGTACATTCTCATATACATCTATGGAACATCTCAAAAGACAATCTTAAAATGTACTATGACTTAAAAAGTGACAGCGTGTGAAACACTCCAAAATAATACAAATATCAAGCGCTCATTAAACGCTCAAAATTGAAAAAAACTGTATTAGGGATAATAAAACAAAATAAAATAAACAACACCCTACAAGCACTAAAAATGTAAATCAGCAATTGAACGCTTGGAAATGCCAGCAAATGATTCGCAACGTTCAATAAGCCACGGCTACTTGTTGCGGCACGTAACAACAAACGCGAAGCCATCCGTTCCAAAATAACGCGTCTTCGTTTGGTCGTTGGAAATCAAAGCGATTCCTCCCAAGCGACAGCCGTTTTTTCTCACATCCAAGAAAAAGCATTTAGCGTTGTCCGTCAGCTCACCGATAAGTGTAACCGTCCGGGCCGACCCGCGGCTGGGACTGGCCCCTGGGTTCCAGACTCGATTTTCTTCCATAACTACCGCCTGTGTTTCGCTTCTTGACATGCGAACCACCCGTAAACATCATTTCGCTCTCTCAATCCTCGCAAATTCCCGTTGAAGAACCATCCGATGTCGCCGCTCCATAACGACCGGCGCGACGCCAGTCGAGCTTTCAAAACGGTAGCCCGAGGTCTAGCAGACGAAAGCGAACCCACGCTCGTATATTTAGGCTGCCATCAAAACAAATTTTTTTTTTTTTTTTTTTTTCGTAACTATTCCGCTTCCAGCACACACGCTTGTTATTCAATCGAACAGCCTTCAATAAGTTTTGACTTACAAAGCTTCAACATGGATACAATCATTCGGCTAATATATAAAATATTCCATTAAATGTCCTCTCTAAATACACGTGGAACTTCTTATAACCAAATTACAATGCATATAACAAAAGCGTCGTAATTTCAACTTGGCTCGCTTTTATATAGAATCAAAAACTGTCAACATGATCATTCATCGCAAATGGATTCTCTGTAGGCATATATATAACTCAATCCCATTGGTTGGCCAGCACTTCTTCCCGCGTTTCCTTCTTCCCAATTCCGTAGCACGGTAACAAACAAAAGTTATTCGTCGATCGTTAAAGATCGTTGGAATAAGCGCCGATTCTAAACTTGCTGCACGATTGAGGCGCGCTTAATTACCATTGTCTTAGCGGTAATCACTGTTCGAATGAGTGTAAATATTTACCTCGAGGTATTCAACGCTTCGACTTGGAATCGTGTCTTTTTTTAAGTTCTCCTTGCATTGGGCGCGCGATCGTAAAATCTCAAAGCCCGGTGGCAGTAGGAGTCGGGCCGCTTTGAATAATTTCGTACTCTTGTTCCCTTGGGTGTCAGTTTGACAGAATTCATCAGTCTTCGTCTCTTGTTGGCGCGGACTCGACCGGCCCCCTCCGCTCACAATGGACGTCCATATTTAGTACTAACAATCACCCAACCACGGTGCCACCTCGATTACAACAAATCCAATAGGAATCGCGCGTACATTGTAACCCCCCCCCTCGAGCGTGGCTGAAGCGTCTACGTTGGCGGCTCGAGCGCGCAGCACTTTCTGGCTTCCTTAAGAGCGCGCGATGAAAGTCACGGAGAAATATTATAGTTGGGTCTATAAATAACGAGGATGAGGCACGGTCCACTTTGCGCGTGGAATCGGCCGTATCGATTGCGGTATATCGGTCCCTTATCTCGCGGCTCGGCGGAAGGGCCCCGCGCACACTCATCGCGCGAGCATGCGGTCTTTTTTTAAAGCGCCCGACTTTACACGCTGGACGGTAAATATTTTCGGACGCCGGAACGTCGTTAATCATACGCTGGCCGAGTCATTGAGCTTTTACGAATTCCAACGGGAATTGCGCAAAATTTCCGGCCGTTTGATATCGGTGGGGGTGGGGGGGGGGGGGGAAGGGTTCCTTTTGGCGACGCAAACGAGTCAAATGGACTTTGCGGAGTAAATACGCGCGGAATTCCGCGCGCGCGTTTATAAATAAATAGGCTTCGGACACGTGTTTCTAATAAGACTTTCGGCGAGAGAGGAAAAAAAAAGAAAAAAAGATGCGCCAAGGCGTTCATAACTTATCGCATCTATCCACACGAAAATAGACGAGTATAAATATTGACGGATATTGGAAACGCCATCTACGTGGAGAGTAAAACTGACGACTTAAGAATTAACCCGTGAAAATAATAATTAATGACGATCTATTTTTACGGGACTTTTGCCGCGGGGGAAATTTTTGTTCCCGCGTGAACGAGAAATGACAACGTGAAATACAGGGCGCGCGTTTCTTAAAGAGAAAATTTTATCACTTTTTAACACCTTCGCATTTGCACCTTTAATTTTGTTGCTTGCCACTTTGGTCGGTCCGGAAAGGTCACGTTTTGACAAATAGTTGCCGTAATCGAATGTACGGTGCGCATTGTTAACAGTAATAATGTTTGTTTTTGATTATAGAGAAATAGTTATTGTCAGTTAAGTTTTTGGCGTAAATCTAGAGATGATGATGATGAACATTTAAATTATAATTCTAAATAAGTTTATTTTTTTATACGCTGCAAGTGCATACTCTTGGATACGTCTATAAATATCGAGTGGTTGAATACAGCTAATCATAAGAAAGAAGGTGATAAAACGCGCTTGCGCGTATAATGATTCAACTTTCGCGCGCAATTGATACCAACCCTGGCAACGATTCATGATTTCTACGAAGTTCAACGATTCCATTTATTTAAAATGACTAAGAGCGTGTTATAAAATTTGCGAAAAATTGTAAAGCGTTCGACGGCGTCAAGTTTAGTCACAGATTTATCACACCAAACGAACGTCGTTTTTTTTTTAAATTTATGAAATAACAATAGATCATAGCAGATAATGAATTTTTCGCAGCTACGCAAAATCAATGATGAATCACAAACGAATTTTGACTTCTGAAAAATTTCAAACCAAAATATCGATGATGTCATAATAATAAATTAAAGCATATTTATAAAACTGAATCGCTCGAATTCTTAACGTGTTTTGAAATTATGTTTAGATTAATTTTCGATAATCGGGCAGGAATTTAATGAAGCCACGCATTTCAGCACTAGATTGAGATTTTATTTACATTTACAAAATAAAAATACAATAATTAATAATACCGCTGCGTCGTCTTAATCGTCTCGAATAATTTCCAAAAAATCCTCTGTAATATCATTTTTTATTTAATTTCTTTTAGTAGCCATTTCATTTATATACTAAAATCGACGAACATTTCTTTGCCTAAGAGGTAGACAGCAATGAATCGAAAACGAATCAAAAACTGACGAAAAAATTATACATGTACATATAAACTAAACAAAAGTCATTTCGATACATTATAAACTGGCATGCGAGCTCAAAATAGCTTTTGAACGATTAATAATATCGATTAAAATATGAATCACACACGGCCGCGCCACGAAAAACGTTAGTTTACAGCTGATATGATTATTTGCAGTGCTTTTTGCAGTAAGATCACAAACTGAAGCACAAACAAAAATAATTATCTATTTAAAGTGTAACAATAAATACAATGAAGAGAATGTAAAAACGGATAAAATGAAAAGAACATTATTTTCACGTTTGCAAAACGCACATTTATCGAAGATCAATCAACAGGTGGCGCAGCCAGTTTTGCGCAACTCAATCGCCAACTATAGTATCGAAAATCTCTATCTAGTTTTTAAATTGTCACGTATGGATCGAATACGGAGATCAAAATTTTGTAAATAACATTATTGTTCTCGTGAAATCTGGACCATTAGTATGACGTATCAACTATCAATAAATAAACATAAGTAAGCGATTATAATTTACATAAAGAGTGTCATCATTTGAATAAAGTAAAGCTTCCAACGTGGCACGGTAAAATGTTGTTCGCATAGAATTGTAAAATTATCTACAATTGCAGGAACTTCGGCCGTATTAATCATGAAGTAATACTTTATCGTTAATCAACAATTCAAAATTCTATAAAAATGCTTATGATTCTATTAAAAATCTATCCGGGATACCATTGACGATACCTTTCACGAGAACATAATGCTTTTTTCAATGTCTATCTTAGCTGCCTCCGCCAATGCTTCTTCGCAATCGTTTGAATTGTAGTGTACAAGAATATTACGAACAGGGAATGTTTCGAACGGAGAACCAATGTGATGTTTCGAACGAAGGGTAGACTTTCACTTCGATCTCTGTACATGCTATGATTTTAAGCAGGGATCTCGCATTCGACGACGCTCGCCGATCGGAAGTCCGTTCCGGTAGCGCTGCGTTTATCGCAAGGGTTGTTGAGGGATTCGTGCGGATGTCACTGATCCGTTGCGACCTGTTGTTTCTTCGGATGCCGCTCTTGTGCTCGCTTCAGCCGTTGCATCAACATACTGTACAGTTGGTCAACGTCTTTAGGAGCAGCTTGCACAACGAAGATGCGTACTTCGCCATTCACATCCATCGCTGTAAGGCGCAACGACTTAGAACTTGCTTTCTCGACAGTCATCCCGTACCAAACTTTGGTATTCAGGATAACCTTTTGAGTACCTGCGGTTCGACCAACCAGCCTGGATTCCTCATCAAAATCGTTCAATCGCAGTGTCCCTCGACCTCTCTCTTGCCATCCACTCGAAGCCTATAACAATATAGATTATATAAGACTAAGAATAATAATAACAATAATAATTTTGTATTTTTAAGAGAGCGTTTAACTAAGTTGCTTCACCAAAATATTAAATTAACAGAAAAACATTTTAAATTTCGAACTAAAGTTACATTTCTCTAACTCTGTTAAAAAATATTTAATAAGTTGGCGAACCTTATCAAAGGCGAAAAGTTTGCAGTCAATTTGTAAGACATTGGTCTCGCCTTCTTCGCCTGTGATCAAATTGACCTGACTGTATTTCCGTTTATTTGCTCGGCTTTGTTCTTCCATCTCCTGAGCAGCTTGAGACAAGGTCATACCCGCAGGTCGACTTGTCGTACGGCATATCGCCGCAGCGTTTGAGAACAAGAGCTCCGATGAGCCATTCTCATTGGATGCTTCACTTTTCTTATCTTTTTTATTATCTCCGTCGTTCGTTTCATCATCGAGAGCCCCTGTAACTCTCTCTTTAAGATTCTGACCAAAAACGAAACTTGGCGCAGATGTGCTACTAGCAGGCACAGCGTTATTTACATTTGCATTGCTGTCACCCTCCGGATCCTGTGCCTTGGTAACCAGAGGGAGGAACTTGGGCTTTGCTTCCTCAACTTTTTGTGCCTCAATCTTCCCGGTCTCCGCATCATCTGAGCTCTTACTTGGCTTTTCTTCTTCCACTTCTTCCTTAACTTCTTCAGGTTCCAACTTCTTAAATGGATTTTGGAACCTTGCTGGTTGTAGCAGTGGCCGTGACGTAACTGGTGGTTGTGAACTGTTACTAGTAGCATTCAACTGCGAAGGCCTCAAAATAAACTTGGAGGATCGGACCATTTCAGACTGCTGCACATCATCGGCATTATTTTGACTTTTTGGTGCCTTAGAATCTGTAAAAAATACATTTTAATATTAATTTTTAATGCAGTTTTCATTACTGTTTTATGATTATTAAATAAGTAAACGATGTTTACTAATTGTTTAATAAATCTTTTCAATTAAAAGGGGAATATTTAGATACAACAAAATAAACAGAAATGAACATAAAATATCTATTGTGAACATTTAAATTACAGTTAAAGCTGGATTTTGTTTGTCTTAGATTTAATTATCATATACATATCGAATGGATATACATCTAAAATTCTAATTTGTCAATAATAAATATTTAAAATATGATAAGAATAATTTTGTTTCATATTTTATATTCTTAATAAAACCCATAATATTGCACAATTGTAATAAGTTTCATGTAATTAAATTAAACAGGAAAACAGTTGTGCATACCATTTGAAGCTTCTGATGACTTTTCAGGTTTCTTCTCATTAGCTTCATTTTCAGTTTCCTCTAAAAGAAAAAAAAAGGAAATATGTAAAATCAAAAACAATCAGTGTATAAATTGTTAGAAAAAAAATATCCACAAGAACAGAAATGTTTGGGCAAACGTAAATATTTTGATTTTTTCTTCTTTAGATTAATTCATTTAAACAACTACAATAATAAGAATTAATTATCCATTAAAAATTTATGTATAAAACTACTTGTGGAAAACATTTAAAACTTTGTATTATTAATTTATTAAAACTAAATCAATTTTATTAATATTAACAATTTTTCAGCATCTTAAACAAACTTCAAGTTATCTCTAATATTATTTAAATTACATAGTAGAAAATTATTTCTTTAGAAATGTAAACATGTTTACCTTTATTATAATAATAAAGTTATATATATATATATATATATATATATTGTAAAAGTGTCAAATATAATAAATTTCAAAAGAGGAAAAACATAGATAACAATACATTGTATAATATATGATCAAATAACACCAATATATTATTAATTTATATAAATAGAAACCCCGGGAAATTAATAATAACAAAAAACATATTCGAATTTATTAATCATTTATCTCTTTTTTTTAACAATTGTATCTGCAATTATTATTCCC